>DWDT01001538.1:0-15635 GCA_018245595.1 Microceris scylla | reverse complement strand
CAAAAACTGCTGTACCGATTATTATGAAAATTGGTATATACTATATGTATTTGTATGTTGGCGTAGCAACGCGCGCCACGTACAGCTAGTTGTATTATATAATTATTATGATGTTTTTAACACTTGTCAATTATGTCAAATGTTAACTATACCCACCACATTTATAATCACCATTTATCGATTACATTGACATTATTATTAAATCTGAGAAATCCTAAAACAAAAGTTAACTTGGCTTAAATCATCGTAAATATATTTTAAATACTAGAGCTATTGCCTGGATTATTTTAAGAAATCTACAGGTAGATTCAATCTACAGATCAGATCAACAATCTCTTTAATAGATGCATTATTCTCACAGGGCTAGCAAGTGCTGGATAACTATTCCTATACAATCGTGTTAAATTTTAAACTCTTATCAAATTCTTAGCTACATATAAACGTCATGCTATTTATCTTATTAGGGGATTATCGAGAGGATATAGCTAGGCACTCGACGGTTACCGAAGCTCAGTTGAACAGGACCCTGATGCTGTTGGAGGAAGGCGTGAGGCTGGGATACTTACGACCGGACTACAAGGTGGTGGGCGCGAAAGACCTGCGAGACACCGCAAGCCCCGGTTCTAACCTGCATAACGCTATTAGACAATGGGAACATTTCGACCACGAAAACCGCTTCGTAAACCTGACTTGTCAAGAGATGTACGAAAGGTATCCATACAAAAAAACCAATAAGTGATCTACAATTATAATCCTATTAAGTTTAAGTTACTAATATTCATTGTACAAGAAAATTAGGAACGTGTCAACAAAATTAATAACTTTTAGTGAATTGTCCATTATTGTTTATTAGATGTCTATTGGTAGTAAAGTGTATTTTTAATAAATATATTTTAAAAGTAAAGAAATCAATAGACATCCTTTTTAAAGTATGTGCAGGTGCGTCTTTAAAAACTGAGTTTCTTCTGTCAAGGATGTCAGTGTATAAGAAAAGTCTCTGAAAGTTCATTTTTAGTTTTTTAAGGAATGTGTTTGTTAATTCAAAATGACTTAGTTTCATAGGCAACTAACTATGTGTAAAATTTGTCAATTTTATAGATCATAAAAACACGTTAACTCAGAAATGCGCTCGAAAGTGTTATTCAAAATTTTTTTGTCACTATTGGTGATTGAATAAATATACCTACGACTGGTTTTTTTGACAATTATAACTATATGATTTTGATTTTAAATTTCCTATCATATTTTTTTACAATAAAGCAGTAAATAACTAATATACTCTTTTTTATTTTTATATGAATGCGTACAAAAATAAGAACGTACCTACCTACGAATTGCAACCATCGATTAATATCCTATACAGGTTACCTGGATTTATTCATAGAGGGACTCGTACTGCAACGTTTTCATGATTACTTTAAAATTTAGAAGTATTAAAAAGGATGTAGGATGGACAGGATTCCAAAATTAATTCTAAAGACAAATTTATATACTGATTTCTATATAAAATAAAAGGGTATGTGTGAGCTCAAATATTTTGGAGCACAAAGGAAACAAGACAGCGCATTATACAGTATAATCACAATTTATTCGAATATGTTTAGTGTACTTTATTGCATGACTTGTGTAGCTATAAATATATGACTTGGCGTGGCAACACTCAACGGCTATAGACATCCTCACAGTAGGACGTATCCAACTATGTGCCACAGTAGCCGCGACACAGAGCGCACACCGCCTCGCCTTGTGATGATAACCGCAAAAATGACAAACTAACAAGTAATTTAGAGTATAGTCATTATTATATATCATGCATGATAAGGTTAACATGAAAGTGCGGGACAACAGTAGCTCGCTCGCCAGCGCGTCGTAGCGACGGGGGCATTCAGTACAAATCGAAGAATATAGTGTACATAAGTTTAATCACAATTTTCAAAAAGTACAGGGATATAAACATTTGGCATAGACAACTCATCTTAAGAATACAATAGACAAACTAAAATAAAAATAAACGCTTACGATTATTCCAAAGTTTGTAATTGTCCATAAACTGAGAGGTTTCGTACATTTTTTAACATTCTCGACACAATTTATTAGAATAGAGAGGTTCTTTTAGGCACTGAAAAGATCATATTAAGTGGTACACCAAATTCATAACTACCTTAACAGTGAGAAGTGATCGTTTTAAATGCTATATTACTGCGGGCACAAGACTTATCACTAAGTAGAACACCCATGGACGTTCGTCTAAGTCATACTAAATTAAAGTCAAAACATCTGCGTCAAGCAATTTGTGGCAGGTACCTACACCTCACGCCAACCGTTGTACGTTTGTCTTTTTAGTTCTGATCGGAATAGCATGTATGTATCACCTCAATCATTTTAAATGTCTCCGTCAATAAGCGAAATCTTTAGGACACCGCATATTTCAGTGAAAACGAACAATAAAATGGGCATTCTCCTATAGAATCCACACCAATAATAATAATGGAACAATACACGACGACTGTACAAATTACTTTGAAATCGTCGCGTCACGTTCAGTCGCCCTCAGTAAATATAACATTCAAAGTTCAACATTACTTTATAATTTCCAGATCTCTCTAAAATCTGAATAGGTGAAGTTATCGAGTGAACAATAAAGACTAGTAGACAATCATGTATACACCCGAAACGACCCGGGGCTTAAATATATATACGCTACAACACCAATATTTTCTTTATTACAAACTGTTATAACTATAAATGGCTAAAAGTGCATACATATTCATTTATTTATATAATGATATGGCAAATTATAAAATTTAGTTTTACAACGTAAAGCACATATAAAGTTTGTTCAAAATTCCCCATATTTCTTTGGAAATAATCATAATCCTATTTATCTTTTAACCACTACTCCTCACACAAAATTCTTGTAATATTACAACACATCTGTGATTTCATTATAATCGACATTAAAATTAATTACTGGGTCAAGTAGTCACACTCAAAGCTTATACATTAGTGACAATATACCAAGATAAATATATTAAAAAACAACCTTCTCACATTCAACGTGTTAGCATACGATCGCCAGCGTGAGATGCAATCGCTCGCTAAGAATTGGTGTAGACGAAAACACGTGAGGTGACCATATCTAGTCGCGTTAAATGTTTCATCTTGGTCTTAATAATATACATATGTTTACAGAATAATTTTTGTCTTGTGATGCTGGTCCCACCTATAACGTAACTGTATAGATGCACTCAATATACTAACAGGATACGCCGCTCGCTCTCGCCGACAGAGCGTGAACGACAACAGGGGAAGTATGAAAATATTCTAACAACATCTAGAACGACACAGAACAGTTATTATCTATAATATAACATTAATACATTGTTGTTACAGTTTGTTATCATTTATATTATTGCTTTGAAATTTAAAGGTATGTTATGATAATTCATTCACTAACGCTACATTTTATAATCTATTTATAAGACAATTTTAAAACATCAGAAACCCTTTGCTAAAGTAAACATTTAAGTTTCATAAGCACATGATAAACACGAAAGCTCGATACATCTACAAAATATATATTTTTTTTTACTTTTTAACGTTCTCGACGTTCAATTACAACATTAAACATTAAAATTTAAACATTAATGAAGTGTAGAGATTTAATGTGAATATGTTAATTTAATTATTTATTTTTTTCAATTGTAAATCTTTCTGGTGACTATAAAGAGATCCACGAACGCGTATTTAACGTTCAGTAAATTTGACGGAAATTTGACGCGTTTAAGACAACCAGCGCGCCCTAATTAGTAGATAGAAACTACCCTACATTGTTTAAACTATACAGTGCCGTTAATATCATCGATAACTTTCAATACACAAAGTCAACATACGAGAATTTGCTTCGTTCCTTTCCTGTAAAATGTGATAGAGAAGTAGTAAAGACGATTAGAAACAAATAATAAAATTTTCGATGTCGTCAATAGTTAACTTACAACTACTACTAAGAAAGAACATTCCACCTGTCGCGGCACTCTCCGGCTGAAACCTATCACCTCTGAAAACTTGAACCGGTTATTGCTTTTGTGTCAGTCTGTTATCGCTAAGTTACTAAGGGCGTTGGGGTGAAAAAGTTATTAGCAACAAAAGACGAAGCGATGACCATCCAACCGGCATCGTTGGTTTAGAATTGTAAATGCTTCCGATTAGACATTCAAACAAATAACTCCCTAGCGCACTACGGTTACGACGTCCCTATGTATCCCTGCCTGCCGCGCTATCGCATCGTTGATCGATCAGAGGTCACTATAGGAAAATATTTAGTGAAAACTACGGTCTCATATCACCCGTCCATGATTAAAATATCGTTAATTAAAATAATCTAATACCAATATTATTGCAATAAATATTTTTTTTCAGTCTTTGGTTCCTTTACAATTCACATTAGCATCTTTATATGAATGCTTTAATTCAATTCATTATTTTTTATAAGAGCTAAATAGAAAAATTTGTTCAATCGTTTATATACGAGGTTCGCCACCGTCGTGAGAGGCGCTGCCTGGCGACACATACCAGATGAAGAGCGAAGAATCGAGACTGGGTTCCAGTGAATACTAACAATAACAGACTAGTGACGCCTTAATTGGTCTACGTTTATTTTTTATCCATTATAATTTATTGCACATGAAATTTCGACAATCACAGAATTATCCGCATACAGATCTATTATTATTAGTAGTAGAAACATTTCGCAAACGAAAATATGATTCGTAGCGTGGTTCGGTTCAGTGCGGCGTTGTTCGCGAAATAGCGACGTTTAGACGAGAAGCGGATTACGTACATCACTACACCCTATTCTTTATAAGAATGAACGACAAAACACACTACCAATATAGGTTATCTAAAGGTTCATGAAACTGTTACGTGAATTACATACATCGAGTGACGGTCGACGGACACGAATAAATATTTGAATATAAGATACTTTACACGTTACACTTACCACACTATATGATATTTACATTCATTTGGAATATTATGAAAAAAATAATCACGCGTTTACGTATACGGCTCAGTGCGAGAAAACGACACGAAAACAACAATTTGCCGTGAGATCCATGAGAAACTTCATTTGTTATGTGCCACCTATTAAAACATCTCAAGTGAACGTGACAAACCAAAGCCGTCCCTGGGGAATATACTAAACGGAATTTTGAACAACGTATGTATGCGAAAAAGAACCTCTTAAAAACAAAAAAACGCTCATTAAAAACTAAAACAGTTCGAATAATCTTGATATGTTCTTAGCTCGTGTGTTATGTATAAGCTACATCAGTGATGAATTGTTAATTGGCTTTGATAGTCTGATAGCATAGCTAACAGACACGTCCCCAACAATGATATAGTAAAATAACAAAAACAATTTTCTAAATGCTGCTAAAGAAAAGAGAATCAGTCAGTCTCTCATGAATACAATGACCTTGGGTAAACTACACAATGATTGACACACAGTGGATTTTCTGATATAATAAAGTGCATTCTCAATTTAACATTTTTATACCTTATTTATATTCTGTTTGGGATCGGATAAGAAATATGCGTGACGGATAAGGTTTTTATAAAACACATAATAAAAATTACTAAACTCCTAACAAACACCAAATAAAGGCCTCTAGTAGAAAATCATATCAAATTTTAAAAGTTTCTCTACACACAGACTAACGATAGAGTATTAAATACTATACAACAGTTGGTATGTTAGTTTTTTTAATATATATATTTTTTTGTGCCTTAATCATTACGTTTCACATGAGAATTGCACAAAAATGTTTGACACTTTCAAGATTAGAATTTTATACAACAATGAATGTATCAAGTTGAAAACTCCTATTACTATTACAATAAAGTTACATTTATAGGTGGGACAAAGTGTTCCAAATGATTAAATACTAATATCGTGACAATTTAATGAATACAAGTATCGCACAATACAAATAGCGAAAACAATTTATTTCTACTATTCAAGCGAATTTAATTGAAAACTTTTAAACGTAACATACAAAAGCATAATTATTATTCCATGTCGTTTAAGCTAAAGAGTCAATCGATTTATATGTACAAAGAAGACTAGGTTGCATAAATATAAGCACTTGAAAGGAGGGCGCCATAGAGTATTTAAGGATAATCAATAACATAGATTTTAATAAAAATGCTTTTGTCGAACGAAGAATGCCAAAATTAGTGTAGTTTACCCTTTCTTTAAATGTTAAAATCGAACCTAAGATGTTTGACCTACATAGCGGTACACGAGGGTGTGGTGCAGGTCTCGTCGTCTCAGGTAGAGTATATTCTCACTCTGCCAGTAGTTCTGAAAAAGAATTGAATAGAAATTGTTAAGTACACAATTTATTGTATAAGTTATATTAATAGACAACACATAATTGGGGGACTATAAAACTGAGCATATAAAATCGAATAAAAAATGTATTCGATAGAGTAGCTTCTACAGATTAACAGAAACTTTGCTTTTCTTATTTACAAAATAAATTAGCTTATATATAGAGTTAGTAGTAGTTAATAATGCAGAATGAATAAGTGAATGAGTGATTGAGCGAATGAGTGAATATGTGAGTGAGGGATTCATGTGGAAGTGAATGTGAGCATTAATGTAGGAACGTGAATGACCGAGTGTATGTGAGAATGAGTGACTGAATGAGTGATTGGTTTCGCAGTGTACGCTGACCAGAAATGGGACGGCGCGGGCGGAAGCCGCGGCTGCCGTCGGGTCCGCGGGGCGTGCGCATGACGACGACGCGCGGGCCGGCCGCGTCCTCCAGCGACACCGTGCGCAGCCGCGCCAGCAGCCGCTCCGGCCTCTCGATACGAGTCTTCACCTTGCTCCTGCAAATCACCACAACATAAACAATTACATAAATATCACGGTCTTCAAACACAAGAACCTTGAATTACAGTCTGTAGAATGAGCCAAATCGATGTTCTTAAAGCAAATGATTGTATATTATGATAGCGAGATTTTGTGCTTTATCACTAAATGAGAAAAAAATCTTAACATCACGCCGATAATCCCAAAGAAGTAGGCACTGGAGTGTAATACACCCTCACGTTTCACCAGTTACATTTAAGTCTCATGGAATAAAGTGGTGAGCCTATTGCCATACACCGTGCACGGATCCAGACTCCGTGTCACTAATAAAAATTCTCAATTAAAAAAGCCAATAGTACCCGATCCGGGATTTGAAACCAAGACCTCCCAATCGGCAGTCGGACTTGAAACCACTCAAAAAACAAGATTAGTGTAAAGACAATCAGCTGTAGTTCATCAACATCTCAAGATGTGCTACTCGATCGTCTGCAAATGTGATCCAGTCGTCACTACCTTTATAAAATTGGACACACCTCGCAAAACGTACGCCAATTCGCTTAAATATGCCTTGGTCTTGTAATAACTGTGGCTTGACTTAATTATCCAAGAGTACCTTGATTAGTTGTTGCTGTGTCGAGTTATTGCTGTGTCCCTACCAGACTTAAAAATGCAAAACTTACCCAATCTTGACCACATTGCAAGCGGACGACTTGCCGTTGCGCGGGTTGGTGAGCAACACGAACTCGACCTGGTCGCCGGGCTGCAGGTCCGCGTGATTGCCGCGCACCTCCGACATGTGAAAGAACAGGCGCCGGGAGTCTTCGCCCTCGATGTTCAGAAAGCCGAAGCCGCCTGGTACCGCGAACATCACAGTATGATTTATGACTAACATGATGCTAACAACATTTTTATATGCACGTAAAACTTCAATACGTGCTGAAAATTCAACTGTTGTGTAACAGTACTGATATAATGTTTAAGAAAGTAACTAAAAGTCATTTAGTACATTGATAATTTTCAATTATGTCCTATTATTATGACTCTCAAAAGGCTTTAAATCTCCTTGACCAGCCTTCAGAATATTCCCTTCACTACTCAAGTCAGTTTTTATTCCAGAATAATGAATAAGTTTATAGTTTATGAAAAGGCTATTAAGCCCGAAAGATACCAAAATAACAATTACATTACTATAGAGGCTCCTACAAAAAATATCTTATTTGCATATTATCTTAAATAAGCAGAAATTATTTAATACTATTGTCGTCATAGAAAGAAATAAGATTAGACTAAACGTGCATAATTTTAAAGGTGGAAATACTTTTGCACTCTACATTGTTAGGCTTGAAATATATTTTTAGAGGTTCACATAATTTAAAGGTAAGTGAGGCACAACAAATATTACATTAGAATGTATTAACCAAAACCTTAAATACTATCGGACGCACAAAGGCGGAAAGAAGGGAAGTGTAGCTTTTGGACATTTAAAAACAAATGAAATATACTTTTATATAACTACAGAAATACAAAGTGTACTGATGAATATCTACTGCAAGGTCGAACCTGTTAGCACTAACTGTAACCAGTAACTATTTCTGCCTGGACAGTAATATTTGCACGCTTGTGTAACGATTTATGATAGCAGGGACCGAACATTCAGAAGATAAAGCGGCTTAACAAAGCTCCGGGGGGGGTTCATTACTCTTAATTGATATTGTCTATTGTTTATTGGCTGTCAGTGCCGACCTAAATAAACAGTAGCTGTATTCCCGCTTTTATGTCTCCAGCTTAAATAATACATTACTTTCAGCTCGCTTTTTTCGTAACATAAAAACACAAATTATATAACACTCCAGGAACGCATTGAGAAATTATCTGTAGCTAGGTTTGTGTGGATAGGTTACGTTGCATTACAACAAATAATAATAATAATCAAGCATTTGTAAAGTAAAGCCTCTGTAAAGTAAAGCGTTTGTGAAGCAAATAATAAAAATACTCAAGCGTCTGTGAAGCAAATAATAATAGTACTCAAGCGTTTGTAAAGCAAATAATAAGCGTCTACTATGCTAGGGCAATCTACGTTATCAAATTTAATGAGTTGTCGCGTACTGTAGGTATCAAGTCCACCTTTAATGGCGTCCACGACGGCGCGACGCTTCTTCCTAACGGGCACGATGTTGGTGGCGCGGCTCTGCATGTCTGTTTGGAAAGTAACGGGGTCGCCCACTTGAAGTATTTCACGCTTGCACGCCAATCCCATTATGCCAAACTCATATTGGGTGCCACATTCCGTCTGGATCATTCCTGCGAACACATCAATTGAACTTTCCATTATCCCGCCTTACATATTGCAGTCATTACAAGTGCATGCTCGCCAACATACAGAAATAAAAAGAAAATATATATAAAGTACACAAACAAAGAAATACAAATCGGAATGAGAAATTGCACGTGTGTCTGTGTCGATGAACGGAAAAATGTGTTATATATATTTTAAGTCCTCGTGTTTAGGGGAAAGGGGACATCTTTGATATAGTATCATGTTTTAGAAAAATGTCAGCCCTGTCTCAACTAAAGCTCTTGCCTACTACTCTTGAGGTTATTTCGGACACCTTTTCACTTTGAATTCCTTAAAGTTTTTTTGCACAGATATTTTTTTACATTTAAATATATTACACAAACCGTCTGAAATATTATTCGGTTTTTCATAATATCAACGCTCTCAATTATTCGCTTTTTTATATTATAAGAAGTTTCGCACCTGGCATTCCGCCTGATATTTTGTTGATCAATTTTATAAAAAATCCTTAAACTTCGACTATAAAACCTGTCTACTCTTTATGAAGGTGTCCAAATGTAACCCTGTCAAAAAGTGCCTCCTAATCCCCTAAATAATATTTTACAATAGATACTGATTACTACGAAGTCTTTTGGAATTACAATTATTTTTAAAACTCATTTTGTATATCCTTGTTTAGCATTACCTGCACCCAGTTTGTTAAAATAAAATACATACTTTATTACATATACTAAATATATTTAAAATGCTCAATCAAAATCACCCTGCATATGAATAATGAAATGATATAAAAAATAATACTATAAATATAGGCCACAATCCTTAACGGACCACAAAAGATAAAAATTTTGAAGAAAAAAAAGGACCAATTGATTTCGCCAGTGTCATTGGTGACACAAAAATGGGAAAAAAGAACCGTTTTGAAAGACTTGAAGAAAGTTTTGAAATATTGTAGTAATTAGATAATATATTTAAACCATATTTTATTATAAAATTTATAAAGCTGCACAAATTTTGTAATTCACTTTGATTGGACGTACAGAAAAAATAAAAAATATAGATATTTTTCCAAATCTACCTTTCAGTCGAGCGCCGCCCTTGGGCCCTTTACCTGCGTCAACAAACAAAGAGGTTACAATGACCTTATTTAATTTTCTATTAACCAGGTTATCCAATATTCTTAGTAACATCTCAATCATAACAGCTCCTAACTTCTTGATCAAACGTTCGACAGGTTGTTATAAAAGAAAAAGTAATATTTTCATAACATTATCGTATAAAAAATCAACGTTTAACTGCACACAATGATGCAGCAATTTTAAAACTTAATTTTAACCTATTTCCCAATATATATGAAAACAAGATTTTACAAAAAGTTTACATCAGTCTAAACGCCAGACTTAACTGAATTTTAAATGGCGTGAGAATCATTAATAAAACGTACCTATAACATTTTTACTATTAAAAAAATTGTAAAAAGTTTTATTATTTCAAGCATTTTACAATAGAAAAATTGGAGTTTAGGTATATTACGAGTCGATTAAAGTTTAACAAATTCAATTGATGACCCAACAACTATCTGCCTTTTTTATAATTTATTTAACAGAAATAAAAATAAATTAAAATAATTATTTGCACCACTATATAGTCAAACATAACCATTAAATCTATATACAAGAACATCGGTCAAATAAACAAGTAAGAACAGGAATATAAAAAAAGGACAAATATATATATGTATATTCAACTGGTTAAAATGTAGTATCATTAAAAATAGTTACGCAAAATCAAAATAATAATACACATTAAGACAATAATTTAAAATTATTTCAAATGGCAAATATGAGACACGACAATAAGGACAATCACTTCCAATTCTACGTTTTTGCATCATAATATTTTGAACGAAAGAAGTTTTTGCATCATAATATTTTGAACATTTACTGCGAGTCACCTATTATTACATACACTTACAATTGATTAACTCACTGTCACCTCTCAACCTCCTATCTGTACTGATACACACAATACATTATAAGGCGACAAATAAAATATTTGTCTTAACTTGTCAATATTTTATTATTATTTTTAACATCTATACAGATATCCACCCATGTACAGACGTGCAAAAAATTCAATAGTAAATTTTTCATGCGTCATAACTATTCTTCAGTGGATATCTTTTGTTGTTCAATATACTACTATGCACCTTAAAGCTATGGAATCTTCATCGACGAACATTTCTGTGAAATGCTATGTTACTTTATAAATTAATGTAGTACTGCCAACTTGGCGAATAATATTACTAATACACTGATACTTTCTGATATATTCTTTTATACACCGATAAAAAAGCAATTATTACTCGTAATTTAAAATTACTTTACTAGCAAAGTTACTTTTGCCGCGTGGGTTCATTATTCTTCTGGTACAGTACGCTTTTTGGTAAGACTCTGTACTACGAGGTAGTATACATATAATTAGGTTATTCCTACATTTTCAACCTAGAAATGCTGAAAAATGTAAACGTCAATATATATCGGAAGTATCTATACTTGTACTTTTTATCAATGACATTTGAAATATAGTTTGTTTAGATAAAAATTTCTTCATAGCTAAGTAATAACATGTACCCTTCCCCATTGGATACCACATAAACGTGAGTGCGACATCCATTATACGAGTATCATAGCAGTAAAATAATACAATAAATGGTAAATATTAATTTTCAATGTAAATAAATACCATAAGGACTCCCTTATAATACTTATTTACATTGAAAAAGAAAACCACTCGGTTTCAATCAGTCAAAACTTTTCTAAAACTACGCTCTGAAGGGATTTGAATGATAAAATGAGCTAGAACTCATCTATCACTATCGTCGAAATACAATTGATGTATGTATTTAGTTTCACTGTGTTCTACAACAATATTCTACTTGTAAGGGGAGCGTTATGTTGTTTCACTTGAGTAGCATATTTTCTTATAGAACGCCTAATGTCATGTTTCAACGCATTGAAACCGATTGACACATTCACGAGTTATAATGCAATATCTGTTGAGCGTCCTTCGCCAACAGAAAGAATATACCAGGTGTATGAGGCATTTCTTGTGCCGCTGACTTTGGGTCCAGTCGACATTGAACGGTCGCAAAAGCAAGACCTAGAGATGTTAAAGACTAAACGCATATCAGCAACCTAGGTTCACTAAAAGCCTATACCCGTCGCAATTCAATTTCAATATCACCGACTTCGTTTCAACAAGAACTCTGTCATCGGAGCGCACGGAGTCTGATAAAATAGTGAAATCAGACTTATTAGATAATACATTTGTACATTGAAAAGCAAACAGCGTACCGGAATAGTGAGCCTGATCGGGGTTGAGGGCGCGCAGAGTGCGCGTCACGGTGCCGTTGAGGACGGGGTCCATGGCCCTGGGGAGGGGGATGGTGCCGCGCGGCAACGAGCGCACGAACTCGGCACTAGCGCACCCTCCGCCAGAGCCGATCAAACGCCCCAGGGTATACTCCACCTCACTGCCCAGCTCCAGCCCATCCGCGCTGCCCTCCAGGTTGCTGAACAAATATTACATATATATTGTAGATCCTAAAAATAATATAATTATACCGTAATCTGTAATCTTTTAACATCATATTACATACATTTAAAGTAAGAGCGAAATAAATAGAAATGAACCACTTAAGACATATATAAATATATTGTTTACGTGAACCGTGTAAACTGTTTTATTAAAAGCAATTTGTAAAGAAATCAAAAGTATCAAGTAGGTATGTATATAATCTGTTCCATCATAGACTTACGACCAGACATGCGAACGGAATATACCGTTGTAGGAACTTCGAAATTTATCAGTAGGTACAGTACAGTTTCGAAGATTTAAAGAATCCCTAGACTCCATAGAACTAAGAGATATTTCATAAACAGTTATATGCATTGATAACACCCAACAACTTGCATAATAATGATATCAATTAGCTACTAAACATTGGTGAAAATGTGAATTCATTGTTTCAGCGGTCTTATATAAAGATTAAACGCTCATATAAAAATCCTGTACCTACTCGACCCATATTGCAAACACGCACGACACATCGCAAACTATACCCGATTATTCAATTCACGATATTCATGCATCTGTCCATTATCGCATTATATTCACCCCTAGCGGATCACGAGATACGGCTCCTTTGTCCCGACGCCGATCATAATCACGATTCATGTATGTGATCCATACCGCTCTGCTTGTTAATAGAACAGATTGAGCTGTAGGTACAAAACTAAGGACTGAATTGTAGAATATTCCCACGTTATTTATAACACTCCAGACAACTCGGTTATTGAACTAAGGGGTATCGTTATTTGTCTCTCAGCACTTGGGGTTGGTCATACCAACACCAGTCAACCAGTCCGATAATTATTATTATTATTGTAATAATAATATATTAATAATAATTATTCGTTTGAAGTATAATGGAAAAGTATCTTAAAGCTGTGTAATAACATGTTCCATAACTACATTTATGTTAAGCTACGAAGGACGGTTTGATAAGTCCATCGCGTACAGTACTTAGCGACGACTAATCATCTCGTAACTGACATCACTCTTTACCATCCTAAGAGGCGTAATAAATACGGCCATTTTGCTTTAACTTCACAAATAAAAGTAAATTTTACAATTAGCAACATTGCCATGTTAAGCGAAAACAAAAACATTAAGAAACTTGCCGTAATTCTCGTTCCTTGCCCTTGAAATATAACAGTTTACCAACTCTCAAGTTTGGAAACTTCTGAAAGTTCGCAGAATAGGGTTTCGATTATTTCGGTAGTAACGGAAGCCCTGTAAACACCAATTAAACGTAACCAAGTCCCAGTAAATTGCGTAGTTAAAAAACTTGTATACGACTTGTATATATTATACAACTGTTTAAAAATTTAAAACCAAAGAGGTATTATGTACGATTGAGAATTCGAATGCAATAAAGACTATTCTAGAGACAATAAACTAATTTCTTCATCAACGAGCAAAAAATCCGAGTATACGGACAGCTTGGACTAATCTAATTAATTTACTGACCGAGTTTTAATACTATCCGGTTGAGATGTAGCTAGAAAATGAAATAAAGCCCTACGGATAATTGAATTATGATGTGATATTATATAATCCGCACAGGAAGCTTACTCTCTCACCTAAAACCGTGAATCATCAATATATAGTGTTCGTACAGTGAGATAAAATCTTGCGTGCGTTTCTCAAACACGACGATACGTGCCATTTAAAATTTTAGCGGTACCATACCTAACACATATGCAATCAGCGTACGAGTGGAGGGGCCGGGATATGACGTGTCCTGTGCCGGTGATTGCGTTCTGCCTGTCGTAGTCTAGAGCGGAATAGGACAATCTCATAAAACGCATAACAAGAGAAGATAGAACGATCGAGAAACGACTGACTGCCAACTCGATCCACTCGAAGCTACACCGAAGCAATACAATTCCCACGGATAACGGGTCCGTTTGGTCGAACAGTTGTAGTTAGAACGGGTAGTAAAAAAATTACTATTATGACCATGATCAGCTTACGATTTGTACTAAAATCATAAAATGGACGTTAAAATGTTAAAGTCGCAACTTCATTAGTATGTCTAAACTAAACAGGCCCTGTGACTTCGAACATATGCTTCGTGGTACAGTAGCCACAGATTATAAAATAACAAGTAAATAAATGGACTAACCAAACGATATTCTTTGCAAGCTTTTCTGCTAGTAATTGTGCATTTTGAAGACTGTTTTACATTTACAGTATTTATTATTTACAGTTTTTATTATTTACAGCTTTTATTATTTACAGTTAACATTTACAGTTAACGCATGTTGCGTTAACATAGTGTCGTTCGTAACAAATCGTATCGTTTAAAGTGAACCGACATCATACAAAGGGGCGGTATACCGTGAGAACGACAAGTACAGTCGCGCAAATACAGATGGACAGAGCACTTTGTATTAATTGTATAATTACGACAGTTAACTGAGTCGGGTGTTATTTAATGGAAATCCCGTGTCGATCATCAAGTTAGTTATTATCCAATTATCCGCGGTATACTGGTTGTCATAGTGTTAAAGCAAAATAATTCTACCCTTCTAAATAATTTCCACCCCTGTTACAGCAACATAATTTTCCTCTCAATTCTAAGTAATCAGAGGTCAGAGCTCACTTTACCGTTGACGGTAACTGAATAATAAATCATCGATACACTTAGATGGACGGATAAACCAAAATTTTCCTTTTAATCGTCATTCAAGAATGGTAAAACTCAACGCATTATAAATGCGAACACAAATAAAGGTAAGCTTTCGGAGACATATTGTATTTATAATTATTTCTAGCGCATAATATTGCATATGTGCCATAACTAAAGAAAATACGACATCCTTTTTT
>DWDT01001537.1:0-15639 GCA_018245595.1 Microceris scylla | reverse complement strand
TCGCGCCCCCTTCTTTTAATCTCCTCTCTCTTCCCATCTTTGTTCCTATCGCGACCTCTATCCTTTCTATCATGTCTGTCCTTTTCATCCTTTCGTCTTTCTATTGACCTGTCTTTATGATCCCTACCCCTATCACGATCCCTACTTGCTGATCTTTTTCGATGTCGATCAATGCTCGTATCCCTTCTTACTTGTTTTTTCGGTGATACTGGTCTACTCCTTTCAGAACTGTCTTTTCTTCTCGGGTCCTTTGAACTAGATCCATGTCGTCTCGGAGATCTTGATCTGGCCTTCTTAGCTGGTGACCTGCTGCGTCCCCTTGTACGATCTCTTTCTTTATCACGATCTTTTTCTTTTTCCTTAACGCGATCTTTATCTTTTTCTCTATCCCGAACTGAGTGTGGAGAAACACTTCTATTTCTCCTTTGTGGAGATTTTCCATGTTTTGTAGAAGTTTTTGTAGCAATACTTTTGGATGTTATGGGGGGTGTACCACCTGACTTTTTACCTGGTGACAAGGATTTCTTGCCAAGAGAGTTTGCTTTTGAAAGTGTTTTTTTCTTATTTAATTCATTTTTTTTCATTAATCTGTCATCTTTTTTTACACCCCCTTTTTTAATTTCACTCTTATCTCTTTTGAGAGAATCATTTTTCAATATCTTCCTTTTAGGCACGTCCCCATCTGATGATGAGCTGGAATTTCGTTTCAGTTTTCCCTTTTTGACTTTTCGTTTGGTATCTCTATACAACATTAATAATGGGATTATTATTAGTATAAAAAGTTAAATTTTATTTGTCACAGTAACAGCTGCAATTGCTAATGTAGTACTGAAAAAAGCTCATTAAGAGAATCAAAATTTCCATTATAAGAATCAAAAATACACCTAAATTTAATAATTACAAAACATCAACAATGGCACCCCAAAAAATTGTGGTGAACTGTGTGGGCAAATGTTCATGTAATAAAATAAATTTAGAGCAGCATATATTCCATACTATTAAATGTTTCATGAGTGTTTATACACATGATTATAAATGTACTGGCTTAACTCTGGTATGTTATTCAGGGTGGCCCGACTAGTTTCGGATCTGTACGAGGTCCTTCCTCATGAGTTCCCAGCGCTTGCAGCAAGTTCGTGGCGGAGACTGAGTCTCGGGCCACGCCGAAAAAAGGTAAGTGAGTTAAGCCGGTACATTTATAATAATGAGTATATTCCATATGTTAGAAAGTTGCTAAAAGTAACTAAGTCATCATAATCAAATACATTTGTTACTTTAATCTGTTTTAGTCAAAGGTTTCCTTTCAGAATGAGTATATTTATACAAAAATTGAGCATATTGGTCATGTGAAAATTGGCAAACTTAATGTAATTTTAAGAAGATAATATAATAGAAGTCAAAAACTTCTGACTGATATGACTATACATATTTTAATTTAAGGAAAACCAAATTTTAGATTGAAATGAAATAAATATGGCTTTAGTCATTAAAAGTGTAAATCATTACTCAATATGTGTAGCTACATGAATTAAATAAATATTTTTGATCACTAGGGATACCACCTGTCTATGTAGGAGTGCAATCTAAGTTAAAAAAGGTTTTATCTAAGTGAAAAAAGGTATTTATACTGTCAGCACAATTTAAAAAAAATTTGCAGGAAAATCTTTAAAGATATACCCAGTCATGAACATTTTTAGGATACCCTGTTAAAGAAGAAATCCTAACATCACATCTGTAGTCCCCGAAGGTGTAGGCAGAGGAGTGAAGTATGCTCCCACATTTCACTAATTACGTTTACATCCCATGGAATAGGTGGTGACCCTATTTTCATACAATGGGCTGACTGAATCCTGACTATGAGTCACTGCTAGAAATTCTAAATTAGAAAGATCCAATACTACCAGCATCACATTTTACCCTGCGACCCCCCCACAAGAAGTCACACCTACAGCCACTCAACCAACAAGGCAGCTGTAGCAGACATAAGGTAGATGCTTTGTGTAAAAGTTAGATAGTGCATGCCCTGATGGCTCAAACATATAGAAAGAATGGCAAATGAAAACAAACACAAAACAGAAGTACAATATGAGAGTTGATAGATGCAGGTACCGAGGGAGAAAAAGCAGCACTTTTCTTCACCAAGCAGTTTTGATAATGACTGATGGTGGAATCTAAACTTTGGGAAACTGATATTTATGTGTATGAGAAGAGTGACAAAAGTTGAAGAAAAATGTCAGACCTGTAATAACAGGCATTTTCAGCAATTTTTTTTGGTTGTATTTGGCTTCCTCAAGTCACATAAATCTCAGATTTTATTCAACTTCCTCAAGTTCATTACAATCATCAAATGAGATCAATGAACATAGAGAATAATTGAATTTAAAATATTTAAATTAAAAATTATTTTTTTGATAGGTAGTTTCCAACCATATCCTTTTTTAAGACTAAACTGAGATTGTAACTAATTATTCGGCACATGTTCTAGTTTCAGCCAAAATCAAAATTTATATATCTCAGATGCATTTTTAATTTTTCTTTACCTTAGATGATTGTATATTACCCATTTTCACTACAATATATTTGATCAGCTTAAATTGAAACACTCTAATGTATTATTTATTTAGGAACTCAAATAAACATTTAGTTACTATTACTATGAATTTCATGTTAATTAAGTTATAACATTTTATATACAGGTGAATGTGTGTGGTAGTTTGAAACACTGTACAAAAATGTGAATATGAAGTAAGTAAATGTAAACCATACCTGCCAGAAGATGATGATGAAGTACTGCCATCAGATGATGAAGATGAAACACTTGAAGAGCTGGAGCTCCTAGATGAAGAGGAACTCGACACTACTTTCTTTTTATCTTTCCGCATGTCTTTGTTTGAGTCCATTTTCATTTGCAATTCTAATTCACGTTGGAGTTGTTGCCTCCGTTTTTCAAGAACATCCGTGTCCGCATATTCCAGGTCATTTTGATCCCAGTTGTCTATCTCTCCGTCTGGACTGCGACCCGATCTCACGACGACTGTAGAATGCAGTCGACTCTTGGCGTCATCTTTTACTATACGTTTGTTTTCGTTGTCCTTGTTCGCCGCTCTCTGCTTCGAAGGGCTGATAAGAGTATGAGTTGCAGCGAATTTACAGCCTTTACCATAAGCACAAGTGCCGTGTTGGGCCCATTGCCTACAATATTCGGTCAATTTTTTCACACTAGAACTCGACGTCTTTTTTGTGCCGAGACGCTCAAACACACTAGGTCTATTGGCTAAGTCTTTTGATTTAGGTAACTCGACGGTAATTTTCCTTTTTCCTTGTTTTGACATTATAAAAGAAAAACATTTGTCTCACCAATAGCCTATAGTCAATGTTGTAGAAAACATATTTCTCTCCCTGATCGTTGCCGATGAATAAGCACACTAGTTACACTACAGAAAACGCGCAAGTGATAAACACAATATTATGGCAGTAGTAATTTAATTTAACTCATTTCGTAAACGTTGTAGGATCATTACTTTTCATTGAAAGAACCAACGCCACTAGCCATTTGGAGATTTTGGAGTAAAAAACTTTGACAATCTAAAACAATTGACATTTTATTATAAGGCTCACTTATTTTAAAATTTTACGTTTCTAGACAAAACACTTTAGGCAACTTTTAAGTTTTTAATTTTATTACTTAGACTCTCTAGGATTATTCATGACATTTTAGGTAAAGTTATTAAAAAAATTCCCAGATGATTATACTTTGTATCGGTGTAATTGGCTTAGACTTCAACTTGCTGCTCTAAAGATTCAAGTCCAAAAGCTCAACATCCTACATTATAAAATTATGTGCATCTTAATAGTTATCATATTGTTATCATTTGGCATATTACATAATGAAGAGACCGAAGAAAACCCGTACATGAATAGTGTTTCATGGTTTTTTTTTATGACTTGAAGGGTACTAAAATATACTTGACCAGCCTACTATTAGCTTTAGCATTTTTTATTCAGAGAAGACCAATGTCCAAGAGAGAAACAATAAAACGGCTGATAATGATTGAATCAAACCCAACAATACTATTGGACCTTTTCGTTGATCTAGCTGAAAGCTCTTATTAAATAATTTACGGTTGTATATATGCAAATTAGTCACGGTTCGGAGGCATTATTTAATAAATTTATAGTTTATATTAATTAACCCTTCCGACTCCCTTGATTCAAGGTATTATGCGATTGATACTATCATTAAGACTACCAATAGTACCAATGGCAATGCCGCTAGAAGAGATCAGCGAATAAATAACCATGTGTTGATAGTCTTTTCGGAAGAAGCCTTACAGCAGAAGAAGAAGCTTACAATAAAACAAAGAAGCAAAGTTCATAGGATTTGGAAGTTAGGTCAGTATTTTTAAATAATGTTATGTCTTAAAATTACAAATTGACAAAAAGACATGCTTTCCAGGCTGAGGAAATTAAAAAAATTGAAATTACATATTGCAACACTCACCAATATGACAGACTTCATCTTTATTTTAGCTACAGGCTTTGATGTTTTCAATATTTAGGCGGTGTTAAAATATAAGCAATAAATAACGTATCATTTCTTGATTTTAAAGAAAACAAGATGCCTTTACTCGATGGTAAAGAAATCGAAATTTTCTTTGTAAGTAATATACAAACCTCATAATTTTATTTTATTTTAACTAACAATGATTTATTGTTTAAGAAGTGAAAATGATAGGTTACAGAAAATGTATAACTAAGATTACTTAAAAAGAACAACATATGCAAAGCCGATAATAAATGCTATGTAAACATTAATTGTAATTATGACAATGATTGATTGATCATCATAATCAGCCTCTCTTTAGTTCACCACTAGACATGTCTCCCCAAAGGATGTTTTCTCCAAAACACCCACCTAGGGTATTATGATTAATAAAATTCTGATTATAATCTGTTAAATAAAGCTTAAACATAACTTAAAGAAAAAAAAACCTAGAAGGTTTACCCAGCAAAATTTTAACCAGCTTGTAATTTAAACTTGTGTTGAAACTCTTTACACATGTCATCTATACAAAAACGCTCATTTAAAGTAGATAGATATTACTTTAATATAATATATATACATCCAGTATATATTTCGGGAAAGTTTCATAAAATATGTCATAGAAAATATACCCGAATTAGAGATATTAAGACCCTAAAAGCAGTCATTCTTAACATTTATTGTTCATATCAATAACTTATTTTTAAAATACCATATTTGTTATACTTTCAGAGTGAGGAAGACTTGCCATATGAAGAAGAAATATTAAGAAATCCTTTTTCTGTCAAACACTGGCTCAGATATATAGAACATAAGAAAGGTGCACCTACAAATGAAATTAACATGATATATGAGAGAGCACTAAAAGAACTTCCAGGATCCTTTAAACTGTGGTATAATTATCTTAAACTAAGAAGAAGTCAGATAAGAGGTCGTTGCATAACTGATCCAGGATATGATGATGTAAATAATTGTTTTGAACGATCATTGGTGTTTATGCACAAAATGCCTAGAATATGGATGGACTATTGCACTTTTTTAACTGATCAGTGCAAAATCACAGTCACAAGGAAAGCATTTGATAGCGCATTGCGAGCTCTTCCCATAACACAACATCATAGGATATGGCCCTTATATCTTAAATTTTTAAAGAAACATTATATTCCTGAAACTGCTTTAAGAGTTTTCCGTAGATACCTCAAATTATGTCCAGAAGACACAGAAGAATATATAGACTACCTTATTTCTATTGAGAAATTAGATGAGGCTGCGCTTAAGTTGGCACATATTGTAAATAATGAGAATTTTCAATCTAAACATGGCAAATCTAATCACCAGTTGTGGAATGAATTGTGTGAACTGATTTCTAAAAATCCTGACAAAATCCATTCTCTTAATGTTGATGCTATTATAAGGGGAGGTTTAAGAAGATATACTGACCAATTAGGCCATTTATGGAACTCACTTGCTGATTACTATGTCAGGAGTGGTCTGTTTGAAAGGGCTAGAGATATTTATGAAGAAGCTATACAAACTGTTACAACAGTTCGGGATTTCACTCAAGTATTTGATGCATATGCTCAGTTTGAAGAATTAAGTTTAAGCAAAAAAATGGAAGAAGTGGCAAAGAAGTCAAATCCATCTGAAGATGATGATATTGATTTGGAATTGAGATTAGCAAGATTTGAATACCTAATGGAAAGAAGATTGCTACTACTCAATTCTGTGCTGTTAAGACAAAATCCACACAATGTTGCGGAGTGGCATAAAAGAGTTAAACTATATGAAGGTAAACCTCATGAAATCATAGATACATACACTGAAGCTGTACAAACAGTAGATCCAAAGTTAGCAGTGGGAAAGTTACACACTCTTTGGGTAGGATTTGCTAAATTTTATGAAAGTAATGATCAAATAGAAGATGCTAGGTTAATTTTTGAAAAAGCAACTCAAGTAAGTTTTGTCAAAGTGGATGATTTAGCATCTGTGTGGTGTGAATGGGCAGAAATGGAAATTAAACATGAGAACTATGAAGAAGCCTTAAAGTTAATGCAGAAAGCTACTGTGCTTCCAAGCAGAAAAGTTGCTTATCATGATGACAATGAAACTGTGCAGATGCGGTTGTATAAATCTCTGAAAGTCTGGTCTATGTATGCTGATTTGGAGGAAAGCTTTGGAACTTTCAAATCCTGCAAAGCAGTTTATGATCATATAATAGATTTGAAAATAGCAACTCCACAAATCATAATTAATTATGGTCTTTTTCTAGAAGAGCACAATTACTTTGAAGAAGCTTTCAGAGCATATGAAAAGGGAATTGCACTCTTTAAATGGCCTAATGTTTATGACATATGGAATACATATCTTACGAAGTTTTTAAAACGATATGGTGGATCAAAACTTGAAAGAGCTAGAGATTTGTTTGAACAATGTCTTGAACATTGTCCAGCTGAGTTTGCAAAGTCTATATTCTTGCTGTATGCTAAGTTAGAAGAAGAACATGGCTTAGCAAGACACGCTATGTCAGTCTATGAGCGTGCTACAACATCTGTACTTCCTGAAGAAATGTTTGAAATGTACAATATTTACATTAAAAAAGCCGCCGATATATATGGCGTGCCAAAAACTCGACAGATATATGAAAAAGCCATTGAAAGTTTATCAGAAGAAAAAGCTAGAGAGATGTGTGTGCGGTTTGCAGAAATGGAGACACGTTTGGGAGAAATCGATAGAGCAAGAGCTATATATGCACACTGCAGTCAAATGTGTGATCCAAGAATAACTGCTGAATTTTGGAATACCTGGAAAGAATTTGAAGTTAGACATGGGAATGAAGATACAATGCGAGAAATGCTTAGAATTAAGAGAAGTGTTCAAGCCACTTACAACACTCAGGTGAATATGATGTCTGCTCAAATGTTAAGTTCTGCAGCACAAGCTGCTGGTACTGTATCTGATCTGGCACCAGGTATGAAAGACGGTATGAGAATGTTAGAGGCAAAAGCAGCAGAAATGGCAGTCCAAAACAAGGGTAATATACTTTTCGTTAGAGGGGAAACTCAAGGGCTTAAAGAAAGCACAGACAAAGTGGTCAATCCTGATGAAATTGATATTGATGAGGAAGACTCAGAGAACAGCGGCGATGAAGAGGTTTCACCTGTTCAAAAGAAAAATATACCAGCTGCAGTGTTTGGAGGTCTTATGCCAGAAAAGGAATAGCCATATATGCTTTTGTAATAATAAACCCTATAATAATAAACTTAATTTAATACATAAGCTTAGTTACATTTTTATACATCAGCAAGTAATCTATTTACACATAAATCACAGAAAATTGTCAAATTATGCTGAAAAATGTATCATAATTTACATAATTTGAATAAGGTGATTTTATTTCACTTTTAATGACAGTATGGCTAAGTTCAACTATAATAGAAGAATTAAAAGAATTTGATGAGAGCACAAGAGACAGTCAAAGTTAAAATGTGACACATGACCAATTTACAATTCATTAATAAAAACAACCAACAATATAATATTTTATATACATCATATAGGAAGTGTTAAAATTATATACAACTGCTGTTAGAAATCTTGAAAAGTATTGCAGGCTGTATTCATTGTGACTAAATACTATGACCAAAAGTGTGAAATATGTTAATCTGCTGCAAGGTTTTCAGTAACTGTTACATTCTATTGCTGTACTGTAAATTTATTCCATGCTACTTTGATGCAAATTGATGAAATTGAGTTGGCAGTAAATTTGTCAGTTAGATATTATAAAATAACCATGGAAGTCTCTTAAAGGTTTATCTATAGTTATTCAGTGATAACAATTGTCACCTGTAGATATTATTTCAATTGAACAACCACTCCTGGACTCTTGCGCCTGTAACCATTACCTCCATGACACGGGTAAGATTTTCACAGAATTCTCTTATGTCTAAAACCATTAATTAGTTTTATTAGAGCAAACTAGAATTTTACATATAAATAATTTCTGTTAACTGAGAAAGGTATTTGTGCAAATTGGAAATAAAAGTGACTTTGTAGAAATTGCAACCCATATTTACCAGTGGGTTATACCAATTCACCAAGTAATGCCGCCACACCAATTTAATCAATATCTTAGAAATAGTAATCACATCCATGTTACTGAAATATTATAATGTGTCATGAAAAAAATATATCATATTTAATTTAAGTTTTGGCATTAAAATTTGACAAATTGTGTAAGGGCAATAGAAATTAAACGACCAAACACTTCTTTAAATGATATCTCTGGGCGGAGTTATAAAATGCAAAGCATTGGAATATAAATTTTGTTGCTCAGAATAATTAAAAACACAAATATCATTATGAACTCCCCCAAACATTATTAATTCACCATTCCCCTTAACTAGAGAGTACATGACTAATTCCTCTGGTGCACCATCCATTTCACCTAACCGTGGACACAACCAGGATACATGATTAAGAGAATTGCCATCAACAACAGTTGAAATATCAAGAACATGCATAGCCAAAGTGTTTCTCTTGATTTTTTTAGTAGCTGGCTGCCTCTGTTGATTATTTTGGGCTGGTGGTGGAGATTCTAAACCATTTTCTAAATGGGCTATTTGTCTTTGATTTATGAGATCATTTTCAGCAGGTGTATTGTTTAAAGAAGAGTCACAAGCAAATGCTGCCATTCTATATTTATTAGCTTCCTGCAGCTGTCTCACTATTTTCATGCCTTTATTCTGGAAAAAAATAGTGTTAAAAGATAAATGTAAATATAAAACACAATTTTTATAAATACAAGACAAAAAAGTTAACAAACCTTATGCTTGTTTCTTTTCAACACTGACTCCTTTTTATTTAAATCCAAGCCATTAATTGAATTCTTTGCTTCTGCATTTGATCCAGAAGCATTTGCATCTAGAGCAAGGTTCTCTTTTGTAGGTAACTGTCCTTGAACTCTCTCACACTCATTGCTGGGGCCAGCAACTGGATCATTAATATTCACATTTCTCTGAAGAGGTTGCCTAGGCAGTACTCCTCTTCTACCATTTATATTTTGATCCCTATCTAATGGTCTTTGTAGGCTTTGTTCAACTCTTACAGCCACTGGTGCTCCTTCAGGTCTATTTAGATTTGACAATCGCACAGCAGATGTTACTAAAGGTTTAGCACTGTTCCAAGCCTGTCTACTTCTACTCAAACTAACAACTTTATCTCCTACTTTGCAAGCTGGGTTACACCATATATTGGCTGACGCCCATTCTTTATTCTTCACAGCTACCTCCTTCCAAGTCCAAGTAGGGCCTTTCATGGTGAGTATCCAACAATCACTATAGACAAAACGATTATGAAGTGTTTGTACTCCTCCTAACAGCATTAGTCGGTCTTCATCCAAATGTATAAGTGACTGTGCATATCGAGGAGAAGGCCTGGGTTTTGTAGTGGTCTGTTTCCTCCAATTAAAAGTCGATATATCTAATACCCACACATCATTTGAACATTGGATTTGATAGTTTTGGGCTGCAGACATGACCAACCCTCCAAATACAATCATTTCATCGCCTCTAATGCAGGCAGAGTGACCAGCCATGGCAGGTGGTGGGTTGGTTGCATTGACTAATATCCATTTGTGTGTGTTCACACAGTAAAAGTGTATGTCATTAAACATTGTTACCGTTTGATAATATTGTGAGAGTGATGGGTATGTCCAGCCACCAAATACAATGAGACAGTCTTTATAGTTGACCATTGATGTATAAGCTTTAGGTACAGGATAAGTACCAGTAGCCAGTGGGCGGACCCACTGCCTTTTGGACAAATCAAATCGCCATAAGTCATTGAATGAAGTGGCATTGGTGGTACAACCACCAAAAATATACATGTTGTTCTCTAAAATGCAAGCAGCATGAGAGAATCTCTTTGTTATTGTAGGTACAATATCGGTAAATGCCATATTTTTCCATAGTATGTTGAATTCTGCAATCGCTTTAATTAATTTTATGGATGTTTTGCGCAGGACATCTGAAAAGTATAAAAAAATATTTTTTTATATATATAATATATTACAAGAAAAAACAGTGTGTCACAATGAATTTAATTTGTTTATTAATATTTCTAAAACTACCCTACTACTACTACAATACAGATATTGTTTAATTCCAAAAACAAAAGCTTTGTGTGTTTTCACAGCCACTTGTTTTGACTGATCTGACAACATTCATAGCTTCTTTCTACTTAATCTTAAAGAATATGGTATTGAAGATTTTAATCACTGGCATCAAAGGATGTCATTATTTGCTCTTTATAATTCTGAGAAAATAGTGTTTCAATTTATATATTTTCTTTATGTCTTACTTTGAGCACAATTACACCATCGTCTGCAAACGGCCATACAATTCTGTAAATCTTCATAAGGTGGTAAAAATCCCAAAATAAATTCCAATACTTCATCGGGAAGGTCTTCAACGTTACCAGGTAATGTTTGTTGTTGTATTGAACGCTGTAGAACTTCCATTCTTGCTTCGAAATCAAACCTAACAAAACATCGTATGTAAAGTTTCCTACACTTATTTTACTCCTAACTTTTAGTGACGACTAACTTATTTTTTTGGCATACAAATGTTTCAACATTAAAACCATCACAATTATTAGCTTTCAATTGATCTAGAGAGGATATAGGAATTGACAATTTAACACAACCAAAGAAAGACTTTCGCTCATTTTGTAGTTTTGCAATTCCCAATTTTCTACATTTGGAATTTGGATGACATTTGCTGTCATGGACTATAAATACTTGCTTATATATTAATACTCTAACTATGGACAAGTAAAATATAAAATGTTCAATTTATGTACTCAAAAATAGTAAGTATATTATTTTACATGGCTGTTTTTATAATGATTATATTTTGCAAATGAGGTGCATGGGCTATGTGGCCAACATCTCATAAGCAGCCAAATTGCAGGTTAACATGTATAGCTAAGGCTTGTTTCATTCACAGCCGTATACATAAAGTTGCCTAATGTGACAAGTAGTCGAACAAATATTCAATTTTTGTAAGCAGTGTTTAGATCCTCTATAAGTTTGTTTAAGCAAAATGACTGCCTCGGCAGTCACCACCTTCAGTATAACGATGGAGTGTAGATGCAAAAGGAACTACCCTTATTTATGGGCACGTTAAAATGGTCTCCAGCTTAAAACAGAAAATAATTAAACAAGCCAAAATAAATAGTATTAGAATAGGTAATTGTTAATTGGAAACATTACATTTACTTCTATCACACACAAAATAATTAGCCTTGTTAAATTCAGAACGTTATTGTAAGTAAATAGAAGTGTTGTTGAACGTTCTTATTGTTGTCATTATCATATGTTCTTACTTCATTCAGAACCGGGAACTTTTGAATTCCGTACTGGGTTTGTGTTATACAAGTCTAATACTTTTCTGAAGTATATTTTGACGTGAAATGATTTTATTTCATAACGCAATCAACCATGTTATATAGAAAATAACATCACAAGTGATATAGTCGCGTCAATTTTGACAGATAACCTTAGTGGATTGTAGTGAACAAATTATTAAGAATAGTAACAACAGTGACTAGAAGATACAAGACTGCGTAATATATACGCATAAATTTCCAACAATGCAGCATTTAATACAAGTGGCGCCCATTCTGGACAAACTGAAGCATTTTCAACAAACATTGTCATACAAAATTCACCTTACAACTTCACAAAAGGTAGATAGATACTCATGATGTACTGCTCATTTCTTAGTAAAGAATTATGACACTGTTTGTTTATTTATGTTAAATGGGACTGTAATGTGATATATGCCTCAAATAATACAACATTAAATAAAAAAAAGTAATTTACACAATATCTTTTAACTTTTTAAAATGTGTTTCTTATTGGTATAAGATATTTACCAGCCAGGTTCATTCTCCGCTTTATTTTTTTTCTTATCTAGAATTCTTTATATTCTTGTTAAGTTTATTGTACAAAAATAAAGACTTTAACTAACATTCATTGTTAAATTTTTTAAAATCCATTTTTTATCTAATTACATAATTTCCAAACTCCACACGACTAGAATATGTAAACTATTTACACATGTCTTGGATTTCAGCCAATTTCTACAAATATGCTTAACAACCAAATAACTTTTATATGACACAAATATTAATTAAAGTACTTTTTTCCACTTAATTGGGAGCAATTATATTTATTTAGATGTGTTCTTCTTCCTGTTTTTTTTTACATTTACAAAACTTAACTTACTTTTACATTAGTTGTATAAATGTTGAAATGTATAAATGGACCACTTCCAAAGACAAGACCACATCTAGACTTGGAACTTTAAGTAGTCCATAAGAAAGCTGTTTAGTCAAAATGATTATAATTTCTATGCAGTAGAAGTAATGACAATATAGAAAGTTTAACATTACCATTACTGTACTGAAATAAACTACATATAAATATTATTATTATATGGGAAAATATTGTACAAATACAACTTACATAATGATATTATCTTAAATGTTACCTTGAATACTGCTTATTTTAAGAAATAATCATGTCATTTTTGTTTTGTTATAGTCTATTGTACTTATGATTTTCCAGGTAGTGTTATGGAGTATAGGAGTGGTAGGAACAAGTGCTGTGGTAGTAGGAGTTTTGTCCAGATACTTGGCTAGACGACGAGCGAAACCAATCCTGAACCCTCGAATCCAGAGAGCTATTAACAAAAGGATATCAAGAATGAGAAGCCCTAATGGAGGTATAATTTTGTTTTCATAAATTGCCCAATTGTTACACTTGAAATTTTAATCTACTCTATCTTGTTATTTTGGGAAGAGACCAGCAAACAAGTATTTTAAAATTTTTCCATTAATCATTTTATTTATTAAAATGCGTTTCTCTTGAAATCATTTTTTTAAGATTGGAAATTTTGACACTGTAAATTGTTATGTCTTCAGGCATGGGATCTGTTGCGAGTAGTGGTGGCAGAAGCAGTCCCTTAGGCTTCAGTGAGAGGTTATCGCTGGCTTCAGGGTCTATTGGTTCTGGTGGCGGAGATGCAGCACCACTTTCACCACAGCAGCTAGGTGTTATGGGTAAGTAGCGCCATCTATGGTAGAATAGAAAAATTTTTTTCTTTGACAGGTTTTATTCTGTACTCCTACCTCTTTATTTATTTTTATTACTCACTTAAAATTCTATACGCTTCTGTCTTACTTTATTATTTAAGTTTTTATTAATACAAGTGCCAAATCTCTTGGTAGACTTTACAATGAAAATGTATAGTTTTTTTTAAAGGGGAAAATATATCAATAATTTTGAAGCGCCATCTATCGTTGAATAGCGACAATATATTTAAGTTGTGATTTAAAAAATTGTAATTGTTTAAAGTGTGCTCAACAGATGACACTAAAGTAGATTATTTTATGAAATTATACATTAAATAATCAACAAATTCATGTTTAAAGTAGTCTTAATTAAATTTAACTGCAATGCAATGAAAAACATCAATTTTTTAATGTTATTTTGCGTTCTTCAGCGATATTTCACGATTTATTAAAGTGCTACACAACTATGAATATTCACATGCAATAATCCTTGCACTTCGTGAGTCTCCTTTATTGGATAATTTCACAATTGAAGTCATGCAAGAAAATAGATTGTTTGAACAGTTCTGGGTGTCGCTCGTTATATTGCAATTGCTTCCGTTGTCACAGACGATGTGTCTCGAAACTTTAAACTATTGCCATATGTATGATAAAATGAAACTACATTCAGTAATGTGTTTTTAAGATCTAAAATATTTAATATGCCATATCCAAAAATAAACATTTTTTTATTTTTATGTATTGGTATTTTAATATATAATTCAATTAAATTTATTTACTACTGAAGATCAATATGATGACTACATTTAGCAGAAAGTAGTATGGCTCGTTGGTCTAGGGGTATGATTCTCGCTTTGGGTGCGAGAGGTCCCGGGTTCAAATCCCGGACGAGCCCAATTGTATCTTTTTGGACTTTCTCAAGTGTTGTACTCAATGTTAACAGATATTGTCTTTTTATAGGGTTATTTTAATTACAAACATAAAATATAAACTTTACTGTTATTAGCTGTTAAATTATTCTTCAAATTTAAGAAATAGTACTCTATGAATTTTATCTTATAACTATTTTTTATAAATTATCAAAATTTCATTATACAATACATTGTAACAAAATTCATGTAAAATTTCTTAAGATTCTTTCTGAAAACTATCCGAATGAAATAGTCGTTAAATCTATAAACGGTCGTTATATTTAAAGCCCAGATAAAATAGAACCAGTTTGCATTAATTAATGACAAAATGCTGTTTGTGTGCGCCATTCAAAATAAAATTAAAACCCAATATTTCAAAACCTTTTTATATTTTTATGACATTAAATTAGCATTCTCGATTTTTTTTCAAAATTGTATGTGTAATATTGCCCTCCCTAGGGAGATAGTTCCTATTCTGAGCACGCTCGGTCCGACCCAGTGACACAGCACTGACAATGAGTAAGTATGCGTTGACTGCGACTGAGCTATTATGGTTGATTCTATATCATAATAGGTACGCTTTTTATTAAATAGGTAGTTCAGAACATTTACACTATGAAAAATTCTTGATAAGATCTTAGATTATTATTGAATTTTCCAGATAAATGTAATTTTGCTTTAGATTTTTTTATAAATATTTATTAATTTGGATAGTACAGCTGTTAAAAATTATATCAATACAAATTTTATTGTAAATTTCGTTAGAATGACGTTAATCCTTACTTCTGCCTTACTATAACAGATGGCGCTGAAGTTTATTTAAATGTTTGGACTTATTATAAGTATAACATTGATTACAAGTTCAATAATTCTATATGTTTAATCATATTTTATTAAAATATTTCGAATTTATAAATAAATTTGTTACTTAAATAACTGCGTAATGTAAAGGTTATTATTGGCATTTATAAACACCGGCTCGTTGGTCTAGGGGTATGATTTTCGCTTAGGGTGCGAGAGGTCCCGGGTTCAAATCCCGGACGAGCCCAA
>DWDT01001536.1:0-15640 GCA_018245595.1 Microceris scylla | reverse complement strand
TCACTAGCTTTAAATATTAATTATAACAAACAATTATTAAACTATAACTGACCCCTGACATATAAGGCATTGGGCGCTCTCTGCTTACCCCGTAACGGCGTGACGACCTAATGAAAAGTTCTGAACTGATTGCCTCTTTGGTCGAGTGGTTGCAAGCGCAACTGCCGATCCGAAGGTCCTGGGTGGTGGAAGGATCCGTGGTCGGATACTATTTAATTTTTCTAATTTAGAGTTTCTAGTAGTGACCCAGAGTCTAGATCTATGCCCGGTGTACGGCAATAAGCTCACCACCTATTCCATGGGACGTAAACGTAAGTAGTAAACCGTGGGAGTGCACTACACTCCTCTGCCTACCTCTTCGGGGATTATAGGCGTGATGTTACGTTTTCTTTTATTTACTATACATATCTTAACACTGACGACTTAACACTCATTCTGAGAGCAGACCCGAATCTAACAGTGAAGGGATTACAGGGTTCGTGATGATGCTAAAGGTTATTTTTCATCTCTTCTGATTGTAGGAAAGTGGAACGATAAAAGAGTTAATGATATACATGTAACAAAGTGTCCATATAATAAGCATATATTTATATGTAAGTAAATACATATATTGTTTATAAACTGTTTAGTTAACATAATATGACCTTAACATGAACTTTTTCTATGTTGACTTTGGGATCTGGAAGTTGTTCAAGATTATTGCAAGTTTTATACATTGAAAAATAAAATTGTTCAGTACGAACACGATCGAGGTAGTGTCAACTAAAATAGCGTATAGATGATAGCGAGTTGGGCACACTTTCCCGCGTCGCATGCAGATCGCATCGGAGGAGTATCCGAGACAGCTGCGGTCTAAGTCATGAGCTTCTCAGTGTTCAGTATTGTTTTAGTATTACTTTATACAGTATTCCTTTTTGAGTATATTTAAAAAAGTATCCTCATAGATTGACTGCCTCGTTGGTTGAGTGCTTTTAAGCGTGGCTGCTCATTGCAAGGTTTTTGGTTTGTTTCCCGGGTCACGTACTGTTGGATTTTTCTAATTTGTAATTCCTAATAAAGTAGGTACTGACTCTGACTCTGTGTCGGAATATAGGGCCCGGTGTGGCAGGAGGCTCACCCCCTATTCCGTAGCAGGACGTACACGTAAGTGGTAAAACTCATCTGCTTACCTCTTCGGGGATTACAAGCGTAACGTTGATTTTTTTAAGGTGCTTTCTATGTTGTTACTACGGACATCCATATTTTAATTGCCACGGGCAATCTAAAAATGTTGCATATAGTTAATTCATATAAATACATTATATACACTTTCATTCAAAAATATATAATATATGTATATACTGTAGTTAATACAAAACTGTTTTAGCAGTCAAATATGTGTACAAGTATTTTCACATTACCGCCATTTTGTGTGACTGAGATTCTAATGTCGCGTTCTAATTTTAAATTACGTAACGTACTCGGGAACATTCACGTAACGTATCTTAGGGATTGTATGGAAAACATGTTGAGGCTTTATTTTACCAAATTAACCCACACACAAATAAACCGGTAGCCGGCCCTGTACGCGGCTCACAATATATTGCGAACAATTTATCGTCGTAGGAAATTATTTCCCGATGAAAATACACTACGAAATACGACTGCGTTCAATCCAGGTAACACCGATTCCATTGTACTCCACGTATTGTTGGAATATAATGGAATATATCGGATAGAGTACAATTGATGGGTAATTTATTAACGGCTCGTACGAATTCCCTCGTTAATTTATCGACTATTCGAAATATTTCGCAAACTATCATTATTTAAATCGTATTATTCAATATTGTAGGCTACTCGCACATGCATATATGTATATGTAAACTACGAGTAATTCTATGCGCTATACAGATGAAGTTATGTATGTTTTTATTGTAATGGTATAGTATGATTTGAAATTAATTTGGTTTCATGAAATAAAATAGAATAACGTTAGGTGCGTTTCAAGGTGCATAGATTTGATACTCCTTTCTTCCGAAAGAAGGTAGAGCTTCTTTCTTCCGCGTCCTAAGCAGCAATGTTTCCATCGATGCGCAAGAGTTTCAGAACTAACTTCCATCAGACCACTCAAAAGTCCTTTCATACGTTCGTATGGATATTTCATCTAACTGACGTTTATATTCTTTACTATTGTTAACTAAACCTACACACGGCGACACAGCTAAACAAACATCTTGTGCCATCATCAGCTGACCCGCAAACCTTTTCTACGTGCACAGTATTTCAAAGAAACGAACAAATTTTCTATTAAAGCGTATTTGTACCTTATAAAGTGTAAATGCCACAAGTACATTTCGTGTCGCATTTTCATTTCGTATTCCATTCCATTCCATCCACCGCCTCGTCGCTGTTCGAACCACAATTTTCCATTCCAAACGGAACACTTCCTCAAACATGAATTCCGTTTGATCAGCAGATTGCAGAATTTGTTACGACAGCTGTGCGAATTTGTATGTTTTTTCGATTGAAAATCGAACATACGTTGAAAGACAATCAGAATCACGAATAAGCAAGTCTATTCATGTTAATGCTTCATCTTTTATATATTTTCTTCTTAAATATAAAATTTTTGTATTAAGCATTGACACTCTTTTAAATTTTTATTATATTTATAACATAAATACTTAAAGTACATTTTGATTGTATACAGTATGCCATATACAATTCTTACCTTCAGTGGCATGCTATTGGAAAGGCCCATGCCTAACAGTGGATAGGGGTGGGCTGATGATGATGATAAGAGTGTGAGAGATATAATGAGAAGATACTACTCCTGTTCCACTAATGATTGGAAACGTGCATTATTTCCTTACTGACTTTGAAAGATGTCACTACGACCTAAATATCACGAAGAAACAGGGGTTACTTAACACGTCCCTTATTCTGTTTCTACCTCTCTTGTGAGGTTGTGTTGAGGTTCACATTTTAATAGGATCTATCAAATTTCAAAGTGAAGAGGGTTAAACGTGATTTTAATTACGGGGTGGAAACCCGTAACTCGGTAAATTTTGCAATCACAATGAAGAATAGAGTACATACGAGTATATGTATATGTACATACATATCTACACGCCAAGTCCTTTAAAAGGTAGGCAGAGAGCACGGAGTGCCAAAATGTAAATAAAATATAAATGTAAAGAAAACAGTGTATTGTGCAAACACATTAATAATATTTGTTTATATACGTGTATTATATACATACATATACAACTTGGGTCGTCGAAATAAGGATATCAAAACTTGCAATGTATGGAAGCTTTCGTAAAATCCTGTCACAAGCGATCTTGTATCTAAAGATTTCGTTGGATAAAAGTCATATGAAGACAGGCCTAGGAAAAAGTTAACATCTTCGAGCGATGTCATCCAAATCTAACATAAAGATCAAGAACAGAGTCCATTCCCAAAATATGCGTAGGAGAAATCGCGGGCATCAGTATACTTCCCACACAAAACTTTCCCTTTCGGTTATGATGATGTAGGAAAGCTGGTAGTTCACCACGACATCCACATGTTCTGTAAATACAACAGCACTCATGATTATAAATATACCGGCTCAACTCACGTACGTTTTTCGGGGTGGCCCGACTAGTTTCGGACCTGTACGAGGTCCTTCCTCATGAGCTCCCGGCGCTTGCAGCGAGGTCGCGGCGGAGACTGAAGCCGGTACATTTATAATCATGTACGGAACTGTACTGAACTGAACTTGGAACTCTGCAGCGTTGCACGCAGATATTTATCAACTCTATCAGCCAGCGTTGTTAGTGAACAACTATTTGGTGGAGCTGGGTTAATAATTAAGATCCACTAAGAAAAAGGTTGGAGGCTGAGAAGGTTATAATACTTATTACTGTTTATTAAATATATTTAAGTTACCCATTTTTAAATTTAGTTATCAAACAAAGTTTTTCTTAATAAAACTATAGACTTGAAAATGGTAATAAGAACAAAAATGGATTTCATTCTGTTTTAAAAATATAATCAAATTTTCATGTTGTATGATTTTAAAATTAGAATATTTTAAAGAAATCCTAAAATCTGCATTCGCGGGTGTTAGCCTATAATAATCCGCATCCGCGCATGTCAAAATATTGGCATCCGTGACATCCCTATTTATACTGACTACAGTCTTGTTCATATAGTCCTCTTAGAAATCAGTTACAAAATTGTCTATGGGCGCCAGGGGCCACTTGTAACTGATGGTCGCGCGCGTACGCAAATATCGTTACTGAAAAGAATTTTTATAGGTTACACGCCACATAACTGCATAATAAAAGACAGTTTGAAATAAAAATACATATATTAATTTTACATCAATATTAAATTACAGCCAACGTAACTATGTAGGTTACAATAATAAAAATATACCTATATAATTTCCATTGAAACAAATAAATAATAAAAACAAAGTTTTTTCTTATTAGTAAACCTAATGCTAAAAATCATCATTGACTATGAGAAGGTTGCAACTGCGGAGTACCAGGTAACATTCATTATTAATAAAACAATCCATCTACAAGCAAGGGAGAGCTCACTTATAGCAATAATTATTATGGAATTTACTCATTAACTCTATAATTAATAATGAGTAACAATGCCAGTGAATTGTTAAAGCGAAAACAATATAAGAAAAATAATGTCGTGGAGATAGTGGTACGGATGTTTACATGGATATGAGATCGGCGTACCTAGTCTTTTGGGATAGTATACCTATATAAAATTATATTGTAATTCACTTCAACTACACACACATAGTGACTTTTAAAACCAGCTAAAATTTCACACCTATTTATATAAATTATTACCTATCAACAGAAATGAAAGTAAGAAGCATGTGTTTCATTTCGAAATGTTATGTTGCAACCTGCACAATCCACTGGCATTCGTAACCTAAATAAGAAAAGAGATTGGTAGGTATTACACTGTTACTGGATAATATATTTTTGCGCTAATTTTTTGGCATAAAGCAGTGAAAAGAAGTATAAATAGAAAACTTAAGCTTTGGAATAGACAACCAGTGAGATTGTGATAAAAAGTAGTGTAAAAATAAAATAAAAAAAATTAGACAAGAAAATTGTTTTAAAACAGTAGGTTGTAAGTTTCATTTCATCTTACTATAGATACTTAAAAGACAATGATACAAAATAGACAAAACTTGTTTGAAAGTCTCTTGTATATATTAGGTACATGATTTCTTAACATTAGTTCAAACGGGCAATCTCACTGGAAAGATAACAAATTTTGGAAGTATTACTAAAAAAATAAGAATATGTACAACATAAAAGAATAACACTAACCGAAAGATAGCCAACAACATTACAAAGACACGAGTAGAGTAGGAAATAGAAAAAAAATGAAAGTATCTACACAAATTGCAAACGTATAAATGCCCTTTTTTTAATCATCCACGCGGGAAGTATAACGTTAAATATATTCTTTATTTGTATATTCCGTACTACTTAAAAATTATCGACCGAATATACAAATGCGATCCAAATTGATGCGGAGAAAATAACAGAGAACGTAACAGCAGCCTCAGCTTACAATTAGGTATATGAAAGGCTGTACGGCTATGATTTCCTTTGTCAGGTTGTTCCAGGAAAAGATATTTTTATTTATCTGTCAAATCACGTTAGTCATATAATACTGAATAGTTTATGGTAAAGGGCCATAAGAATTGCTGAATTTTTTTTTACGTCACAAGGTTACACCGTGTCACATTTTCTCCCTATCCAGGGTTGGATGCGTTTGTGTATTTGGACATTAATCTCTAATGATAAAGAGATTTCATTATAATAGTCGTACAATATTCTCTTTATTTAACACACAAGTGTTTTTTTTTGTTACATCTATGCTCTAATATTACATTAAAAATATGTTTAAGTGTTCCCAATTGTTATTTTCCAATAATGTAAAATATTGGTTGAAGTAACAAAACATTGCTATGCATTTTATATCTGCATGAATGAAAATGTTATTTTTTTTGGATTCCTCGCTTGACATGCATTTCAAAAAATTCAGTCTTCGGAACATAATGGATATAGAGCAAATTATAAAATTCATGTCACGAGCATTAATTGTATTGTTGTGGAAAATTAAAAAAATCACATTACAGGCCAAATAGTGATGTTAATCAATTCCTTGAAAGATAGATTAGAGAAAATTCACCGCGTAATATAGATGTTACAAAACACAATTCATGTACATCCACAGTAAAAAAAAATAGCAGGAAGATCCTTTTTTTTCTACAAGCTTTTTACACAAACATCAAAAGTAGTACTTAATACGAAAATACAACATATATGAAGGTAACATTCCCTTCAATTTACAATGTAACACTCCATCCTAATTATTACATATAGGTAAATCTATCAGGTTATGAAAAAGCACTATGGATGGAGCCGGGGTGTGTGGTAATAGACAATATTTATAACTTTACATTATTGTAAATAAACATTCTACTACTTTTCTTAGAATAGTTTGTATAAAAAGCTGAATTCAATGTACGTTACCCATAAGAAATACACCTCAACGTTTTCGACTAATAACGATTTTTAAATTAAAACAGCGCGACGAACGATATTCACGAAACGGAATTCGTCAATACATATGTATAGTAAACACTGTCAGAAGCTAGCATAATGTCTATTTGCAGAGAACGTAATAACAATTAATTACAAATTTATCGTAATCATATAAATGCTTTTTGAATAGAAATAAAAATAAATGTGAAATCACACAGATACTTAACTCAATACTAATAGAGAAGTGAGAATATTTAGGACACGGGTGATCCTACAGCAAAAAAATCATATTACTATTCACAATAATTATGCATGATTCACTTACGACTACTTATATAATACAAAAGGCATCCTTTGAAAATTATTTATATCCATGATCGACCGTGGAACCGAGGGCACGAGACATCTACGACAAATCACAATACAAGCAACGCAACCGAACGACGGCAACTCAAATATCATAAATAATAATATAAAGTAGCTTCACTAACGGCGAAAGGTCACACACTCTACGTTCGCGTCGGGAAACGAGTTCTTTGTACTAATAAGGATTTGAAACACTACGGGGTCGCGGTCGGTCGCGCCGCTCACTTGCTGGGCGCCTGGAGCTTCTTCGAGCGGAAGTCGTACACCTTGCGGCAGAACAGCACCAGGTCGGGCGACACGGCGGCGGGCGGGCCCGCCCCCCCGGCCCCCGCCCCGCCGCCCGCCGCCCCCGGCCCCGCCCCCGCCGCCGCCAGCGCCGGCACCGCGCTGGCCGGCTCCGTGACGCCCTCCTCCGCCGCCTTTAGCCGCTTGCGGTACCTGCGAGCCGGGTTTGTGTTTTTATTATGTAGTCCCCTTATATCTTTCAATGTTTATGATCAGCGGTCGAGGTAAGGAATCACAATTTAATGGAACGGGATAAGAAGTGAGTAAGGGCCGGTCCTCTTATGTACTTCTTATCACAATCTAAGGTAATTGGAAAATACTTCAGCAAACATCAAGTAGCTTGTACAAACATTTTACAATGGTGCATAGATATAACTCTATATCCGAATTACAATATGGTAAAATGAAATGTGCTCGGTACTGCTGCCGTACTCTCGTTTGGTTCGCTTTAGCTTAAAGCTCGACGGTCTGTTGCGTCCGCTCACCGGCAATACTCGTTAAAGGTGAGCACGTAGCACTTGTCTTCGATGCAGGCAACGGAGTTGGCGTCCCGATGGCGCGACGCGAACACCTCGTCGGGCGCGTCCTCGGGCTGGCGGCCGCGCTGCGTGTGCTCCGGCCGGTAGTACCACACCAGCGACACCATCATCTCGCCTGCGATCGCACCGAAACACGTGAGTATGGCAGGTACGGCAGGTATGGTAGGAGAGGTGAAGTTGGACAGAAAGAGTGACTGACCGTCGTCGGGGTTCTCCCAGAGGCTGGCGATGCGCGCGACGAAGGGCTGCGCGCGCGCGAGCGAGGCGCGCAGCAGCACGCAGTCGCCGCGCGCCACGCGGTCGCCGCTGGCGTGCGTCATGCGCGGCCAGCAGCGCGCCGCGCGGTCCAGCCGCGAGTCGTTCTGTCGGCGCGGGACCACCTCACTCACTTATTCATTATACTTCGCCGAATACCGACCCTTAGCCGTTAGCCGACTGCTATAAAACTATTGCATGGCAGATAGAAACTTAATATGTGCAAGCTATATTGTGCTCGTGGCCTCATATTGAGAAAGTATTGAAGGTACGTATATATAAATTTGCTATTCAATAAGATATTTTTTTCTTTTTACTTACGTTGAGGTAGACTTTAGAAATGTAGTGTTCTCCGTCCCAGTTCCAGCCGTTGCTCCATCGAGGTGGTGCGCGCAGCTGCAGAGACGGGGGTGTTAGAGGAGCGACCGCCCTTCGCGCCCTTCTTCCCCCGCTTCTCCTTCTCTTCGACCCTCGACCGCAAGTAGGCGGTGGCGTCGCACAAGCGTCTTCTACTACCAATGACGCCTCGTTTGTCTTCAGAACCGTCTTCTTCGAAACTAACAGTTTAGCTACTTTTTCAACACTCTTCCCTTTCATATCTCCATTTAGCTTTTCACCACCGAGTTTAGATCTTTTCGAAGTAGGTTTTTCTACTCTCGACTTTTCTTTACCAGTTGTATCTGGGAGTAAGAGTTGAGATTTTTCTACTTCCTTTGATATCGACGTTTCATCTTCTGACACTTTTACTTGTTTCTTCGAAACCAATAGTTTGACCACCTTTTCAACGTTTTTTGCCTTACATTCTCCGTTCTTGTCATTCTCTGTTTTGGTTTTATTCGAATTTAAATCACCTTTTATTAAATCTGGTTCTTTTTCGTTTATCTTTTTTGGACTTTCTTTTTTGGTACGGTCTTCTTTTTCAATAATTTTGTTTGGCGTACATTGAGATTCTTCGGGCTTTTGGACGCTAGAAGATTTTTGTAGATCTTCTGATTTGTTCAAAATTGCTTTGGGTTTAAAAGGTTTTTTATCATATTTTAATATATCGTCTGGTTCAACGCATGTTTTGTTAATATCGACAACGTTACAGATTTCCGATTCACTTTTTTCTTTAGATACGTCGAATGATTTTATATCGCTTTTTTCTACCGTAATATTTTCACTTTTACTTTCTGCTAATGATTTATCATTCGTTGACACTTTACAATCAAGTTCTTCTTTGAAGTTTGTTGATTCGGTGGGTGTTTTTAATACTGATTTTAAACTATGCGTTATCTTAGAATCGATCTTTTCTATTTTACAAGCATTTTTAAATGCTAGTTTTTTCTCTATATGTTGACTAACAGCGGCAATTGTGTTCGGTCGTACCCCAATAATAGACGAATCATTAGCGACAATGTTGTTGTTATTTAGGGCTTTTTTAATACAACATTGCATTAAGACCCTGCTGTCATTTGAAGGTAAGAACAATTTTGCCGGATTAATATCTGATGAATAGCCTTTAGCGTCAACCCTATCAACACTATTTTTTCTAATAAGATTATCAAGTAGAAGGGCACTTTTAGTTTTGGGTTTTGCAATCAAGGATTCTTCGGGAATTACTGTTCTATTTTTAAGGCGCTGTTCTCCATCATCAATCGTTTCAAGTAATATTTTCTTTGCCTTTAGTCCATTTTCAGCTGCTTCAGCTTTTCTTTTATTTGACTTTTTTTCGGCATTTGGTGTCCTTGGTGTTCTTTTCGTACTTTGTACGGATTTTTTCCTAGGCTCTTTAGGTATTACTTCCGTTTGCTCGTCAGACACTTTTCTTCTTTTTTGTAATTTGACATGTTCTCCGATTCCGTTTGTCTTGCACGCATCTTCTAATTGAACATCTTTCATATCGATTTCTAACTTAGGTCTTGAATATCTTCTTTTGACGGCTTTTGCAGCTTCCACATCAGGTAAATCTGATGCGGCTGTCGTTGAATTGTGCTCTTTGAGAGCTTGTGCATCTGCCTTTCTTGGCGTTGCATAAGTAGGGCCTTCGTTTTCTTTCTTTACATCAACGAGGGGGGTGGATCGCTCATCAGATGAGGACAAGTCAATCGGTGCACAAATCGGTGGAGATATCGCCATAACATCATCATCTCCATCGCTCTGTTGAGTTGGAGGTGGTGCCGGAACAGTTAATAGTAAGCCAGTGTCATCCCCTGCTAGAGATCGCCTCGCCATGGCCTTGCCGAGTCTTGCCCTGCGAGGTGCGACTGGTGGAGGCTGTGGAGCACACACTCCAGCGGAACCACGCGCTGGTGACGGTGGTCCTAATTGTTCTACTGTTCCAGGTACATCACCAGCCAGCCGTAAATTATCGCGATCAAACAACTCGCGTTTAGGTGACGCTCCTCCGATGGTTGGTAAAGGGCAAGGACGTGGGGCGTCTGCCGCAGCTGGCGATTCTGGTTCTAATGGTGGATCCTGGAACAATAATAAAAATACATTATATACACTTAACAGATTCAGTGTATGATCTGACAGTAATATTACATGTTCTTATGAATTTCAGCGAAGTATATCCAATAAAGAGTAAATTAAACAGACGGCAGACAATCACGGGTCAGAACTGATACAACTAATTAATCCCATAGCAAGCTGAATAAAGTTTATTGGGAAAAAGCTTATGTCACGTATCATTAAAGCAACGTTGATTAAGTCGAAAAGCTCTCTGCGCTGGTTTTTAAACAGATCAGCTCTGAGCTCGTTGACAAAGGGATATCTGTTTGGAATATTTACAATATCGTTGGATGTCTTTTAAAGATCGTTTAGTTGATGATGTGGTAAGCATCGTGTTTTAAATTCTACCATATTAAATTGGGTTTAAGCTTTATTAAATGGGCTTATAAAATTTTGCATACAGGTTAAGTTATTGATAAAGGTACATACGACTATAATTAAAATGTTGAGCAATGTTTAATTGTGTATGTATGTGTGTATTTGTGTGGGTAAGCCCACCTTGCCGCTGCCGTGTGCGTCGGCGGCGGAGTCCGGCGCGCACGCCCGCACCTTCGGTCGGAAGGCGCCCCCGGGCGGCGCTAGGGCCGAAGTGACGTCTGCTGGGCCGCCACCGGTAGGGGCTTTACCAGTAGCGGGCCCAATAAGGACGTTTTTTGGACACGCGTTCAGTGGGCATGGGCATCCGCGGTATTCTGGAACGAGTTGATACATTAACCATAACATTGGATACATTGACGATGATACGATGACCGCGACGACTAGGATGGAACGCTTCGTGTGCTTAAATTCTAAGTCTACAACGCTTATCATATTTGAAATGCCCTGACGCGGTCGTACTTTTATAGCCTGCCATTGTTAGTTACATGACAATGTAAGTGCATACTGACCTACGTATGGTATCCTTTGTGGCGAATGCTGGTAGCACGGCGGGGTGCCGTAGTACTGGGGTGGTGGGTATGGCTCGGTACCCACGCCCACCATCTGGAACAATGTAATCAAAACTTTAAACACTCCTTGCTAATGAAAAATAATATGAACAAATAAACAGATTCGTATATCTTATTGTTTCTAAATATTTTAAAATATTTTCCTATATCTCTCTACACCGGCTGATGACTGACATATGCATATGTAAGTTTTTTACTCTCAGACAAAGAACAAATACTTGTGCTCATCACATAAATATTTGTCCCGGGTGGAAATCGAACCTGTGCCCCACGGTTCAAAAATCGGGTTTACTGATTACTAAGCCAACTGATCAAAAATAATATGCTTGTACAATCGAGTATCGGTCTATGTTGCCACATCTTGTACGAAAATAAAAGGGCATTGTCTTTCATGTTATCCGATATCTAACGCATAACTGAGTAGATCACAAATGGCACGCAAAACGTCTATAATAACTCCATTAAATAAATAAGTAGCGCGGTGTGATTGCTGAGCGCGGGTCGGGATTCAGGAATGCGGTCCATTCGCATGGTAATGTCACTGCAATAGCTTAACGCTCGTTAACGCAAACAGGTGGAAAACATTTGTGATTTTATTGTTCTTATATCAAATAGCAAATGTAATCCACATTAGAAATACATATGGGAACATATGAGAAATTTGTTTAACTACTTGGTTTATGAAGAGATTTTTAATAGATTTTAATTGTAATGGACGGCCTCCGTTGGTCGAATGTGAAATCCTGGGATCGATTGCCGGCTCGGTTAATATTGACATTTTCTAACTTGAAATTCCTAGTAGTGAGTCTGGATTTGTTTCCGATGTATGTTTAAGCAATAGGCTCATCTTCTATTCTACAGCGGGACGTAAACGTAACTGGTTAAACGTGGGAGTGAACTACACTCCTCTACCTATCTCTTCGGGAGCACAGGCGTGACCTTATGTTTTTTTGTAATAAAAAATAGACTAATTTAAACATTTTAGCTTTCAATATAGGTAAATATTTCATTTTGCAATCCGAAAGCATAATAAAAGCCAATCAGAAACATAGAATGGTTGTTAGTCCGACTATTTTCATTTCTTAAGATTTTATTTGAGGGCCTATCACTAGGGTTCCGGTCGATGACAGGGAGCTCGCGACGACCGTGATTATTAAAAATAAGAATGCTTTACAAAACAGTCATTTTATTTACCTGTGCTTCTGGCTGTGCTGGTGGTATATGGTAAGATCCTGGTGGTCTGTAATACCTGCCGTAGCAGAGATCCGCTGGGTAGTATGGCGAACCATACTGGTGCAGCATCTGCTGAAGACCGGATCATTTGTTAAAGTACAAAGTTAGTCACAGACTTGACTAGACAATATTCATATATGTATGTATGTGTTCTTATTCTACGTACGTGTCTTAAAAACTGGTAACATCCTTTATTTTTATAAGCTATAGTGCTATTTAATGTAATAATGTATAGTGTTATTTATAATTCTCAAAGATTGCACAAAAAACAAATAAAATTCGTTTGCGGAAAAGAATTTTTATAATCATTCAAAATTAAATTGATTATTATAGCTTCTGTAGATATAGACTGAAATCTTTAAATTAGATCTCATTAATATAAATTTATATTATTTATCTCATCAACAATATAAAAAAAAACTTGGTTCGGTACGTAAAATATAAAACGATGGATTACATTATTAATCTGTGACTGTTTAAACATTTCGGCCGACGATATTCATTCAATATTTCGTCAGATACGCGACGCGGCGAGGCGGCACGTAATCATAGGAAAAAACGTGGTGCTTATATATTTTATGAGAATCAAGGTGTGAGTTCCTGTTTTATCGGTTAATTGTATAACAAAAAGATGTGCTGTAATCTATTTTGTTTCTCTTACTCATACCTTGCAATCTATATACTTTATGTCCCACTCCTCTTTTAGTTTATGTCATTCTCTCACCCTCGTCGCTGAAGATCACGAGTCAAATTATTCTGTACAATTAGAACACAGGCCAAGTGAAACACTACTGAAACTGTTAGAAGAATTTCAAGAACAGATCTTCTTATTCGAGTGAGCACCAAAGTTATTAAGTTATTCTTACTTATAGCCGTCGATGGTGACCGGTAAAAATCGGTAAATATATATTACGTAAATAAGACTTTGAGTCCCATATTTAAAATGAGACTCCGAGTTTTTATTTTTTCATTTACATCCCCACCCGCTTCGTAGTTGATTTCGTGTATGTACAAAGTTAGCTATGCGCCATTAGTGACGAATTAACATTGAGCCGAATGAATGAGTCGTTGTTAATACTATGTTATCGCGTACAGTGTGTGGTCCCGGCGTTTGTGAACTGGGCTCGGAAAATATAAAACAATAAAATGTAACCACTAGAGGTGCTCGCTACAAGGCTTTACATTTAAAACAGCGAACCTATCACATACATCGATGCAATGGTTTGACTAATCGACTAAAACTACGTAACTACACCAACATATCGCCTCGGAGAGATGTTTAAATTTATCTAGTGAGAATATTTGTTTTATATTAAAATAAAATCAAACAGTTCATAGAAGAATCCTAAGGACTTAGCAATTATTATAATATGTTGAAAAATATAATTTTATTTTTTAAAATTACAATATTTTAAAATTATAGAAAGCACAAGCGCAAAAGCTTTAAAAGATATATTTTAAATACGTAAAAATACATATTTCGCTTCTTTTTCAAAAAACATTCCAATAAAACGAGCGCGCATTTATAGTGGTTTTTTTCTTTTTCTTTCGCGATCCATCGCAGCGTTACTTTTCTTTTGTCTCAAATCATGCCTAAGCCAGACTTTTAAGTGTTGGGACCCAGACAGAGGCGTACCTACGTGTAACTATTCTGTTGTGTCGAATGGTATACGGTGACAATGGGGTATGTATGTATAATGTTTGAACAATTCGTTGTATGCCAAAGGTTTAATAGTAAATATATTTACAGCAAAATATTTCATAAACAATGTTGTGTCTCCTACATTTGACTTCAGTTTGTTTTTTTTAATAATGGTGTTTAATTAAATGTAGGGGTTACGAAAAATACCTGGCCCTTACATATATATCTTAATTAATTTTCATAAGGTACTTATTTAGTTATTGTTAGTATTGAATACTGTTTTACTTATGATAGTGATAGATCACTTACCGATGGATGCGGCGGATGGTAGTGTGGTGGTGGATGGTATCTGGCGAGCGCCCGCTCTGCATCTGCGCTGCTCTCTTTTATTAGAGGTCCGGCCGGCTGGTAATATCCTGAAGCAAAAAGAAAAAATAATTAAGTATGCAATGTTTTATTACTTATTAGTATTGCGTAACAATGTCCAGGTTTATATTAGAAAAAACATATTCAATAAAAATAAATTCCAATAGAATTGAAAAATATTTCAAGTTAAAAATAATGGAAGTAAGACTTAAATAATTCTCCGAATTTGTATATTTAATGTTTATAACAATTTACCTAACAGAGATGTAGAGAGAACATGGCGCTGGAAAACCAATTAATACATACAATGAAAAATAGTATTGGCTTCGAACGCTGTTCTCTAAGTTGACAATATCAGTTCAATTATTTCTTGCTATACATAGATGCAACACATTGAAATACGTTCTGTATAACCTGTTTTCTTTTAAATGCAAATTCAAAATAGGAAGATGTGAATATAAAAATATGACAAAGAAAACACGGCATAGGAAGCAATCTCTCAAAGAGATTTCTCGAAGCCGTCCAACCAAGGAAGTGTTTAACATAAAGACAGATGGAAACGAGGGAATGAAATATAGAAAACGTTTAAATGTGCCTATAGCGTCTTATTTGCAGAACATCGTATATAGTTTAGTCGGTTTTTAGTTTTATTAGCCTTTTTTTCTGCTAATCCTCGCAGCCTTAATTATTCTCATTCTAACAGGAGGATCCGTCCACTAGAATCAAGCCGTATGTGGCAATACGCAGTTGTTCATCATCAGCCTATCTCAGTCCACTGCTGGACATAGGCCTGCCCAAAAGGGGGTTTATGCCCGTAATTTCTACGCAGGGCATGCGGGTTGGAAATCGCAGGGCACAGCTTTTCGCACCGCTCACGCTGCTGCCCGTCGGCGGCCAGGGCATTTAGCCGTGCCTATTTAGGCTGCGCTATACCGCAATCAGCCGGTCGCC
>DWDT01001535.1:0-15642 GCA_018245595.1 Microceris scylla | reverse complement strand
ATATGTCGCTTAAATAAATTTAAATCCTAATGTAAGTATTATTATTAATTAATTTTGAAAGTAACCTAACTAGTATGCCACATTTTAAAAATGTAAAATGTTTTTTATTAAATACAGAAATTTCGATACACAAAATTAAGGATCCATTAATTTCCCATTACTTCTATAGAAATATATTAACTTCTATAGAATTGATAGACTAAAGAATAACAAAACAGATATACAATGCGATATGTAATGAATTCAATTGTCTAGAGAAACCAAAACTCTCCTATCTGGCCACACGGCCTGATGGGGGAGTCAGAATCTTCGAACATAGCATGCGGTGTATGTAGAGAATGATGATTATAGAAGAAGCACATCAGACATTGCGATATTCTTCTAACTTCTTTGATTCCTATAGCCTGGAATTGATCAAGAGATTAATGAATTAGTGCGTTCTAAGCAAGCATGCTAGATCCTAGTCTGCATTTCACTCCCTATCAGGTAAGATTGCAGCCAAACGACAGCCTGTTCCTAGAAAAGAGATACAGATACACTCGGTGCTCATTGCCAACCCCGTAATGGAGCTTTTATAATGATATAATAATACTTCCCCGAAACAATGCCCCCAGTATGTATCTTACTTTACGTATGATACATCATGTCTCATAACCTTACATTTGAGTATCTTTAATAGCTGCCATATATAAAATTTCTCAGTTCCACCAAGTAAGTGTTGTTTCTCGTGTGATGACATAAAAAACAATGTAATAAGATTAATGTGGCAAACACAAGTAGGTACACCCTCGCGTTTCCTACAATGCATAACACCTCGCATATATTCTTCGAAGGGGTAGGCTGAGATGTATAGTTATCCTTACTTTTCACTAATTGTTTTACACGTGCTATGGAATAGAGGGCGAGCCTATAGTTATATGCCAGGCAAAAATCCAGACTTCGTGTTACTAATGAAAATGTCAAGTTAGGAAATATTATGATGTTTACGTAACCCAGATTCGCAATGGAAAAAATAGACCAACGAAGACGAAACACTGTTTTCTAAATGAATTGTAGGTTTTTTATCTAAAGAACTCAGGATTCGATTATAGGTAAAGAGTTAGAGATGTTGTTAAACATGTTGCAGCTGAACTCCTCGTAATCGGTAGAAACTCATGGAGAAGGAACTTGGCTAAGTCTGAAAGTATTTGGGCTATAACAACAGACATACCTAGGTAAAGCAGATACATATTTCTGTTATATAAATAATCAGGAAACGTTGAAAGTTGAATGTTAGAAATCAGTTACTTAAAAAATGTATTTATCTACACGGTATAATTAAAAAGTTTTCGTCAATTTTGAATTGAACGTAGATTTTCGTAATTTTTTGAAAATAATAATCCCTACTTGTTGTTTAAATAACGAATGTTCGTTAAATGACATTGTCTCTCAATCTTTACGCTAAAAACGAATAGAGTTATTTAAACCGTAGATGGTAGAATGATCACTTATTATCATGTTAAAAATGGACGATACTGATCGGGACTGAAATATCCTTTACATTCCCGTAAATTCGAGTGACGTCACAGGTAAACACAATTAGGTGCATCCCCAAAACATTTTATTAATAAGCACCCATACCACAGTTGCAGCACACATTAAACCACGCATAAAACGGTTTAACTGCACACAAAATCACCGTTGGGCTAAGTAATTTAAATCGTTATGTAATTGCAAAGTAAACTTAAGGCACTCGCAATAGGATACAAATTTGTGTAAACTAGCTTTAAAATGTTCTAGAAAAGATGAGTAAACCTATGTAGTGAATCCATTTGACTCCATCAGCTAATGTAAGCTTTAGCTTAGACATTGTGTGTAAGGCATTGCAATATGAAATGTTATTGTACCAGTTCCTAGGTAAGCTTATAAGTAGTACCTGTAAGAATGTTTTATACATTGCTGGCGTCACAATTATACCAGACTTATTGGTTGGAAACAAACATTTGTACAAATGTTTGTAACAAGATTAAATCATCTCAAATGTCCTTTATTACGGAATGCAGGGATAACACCGTATACATAACATTTAATATGTACAATAAAGTCCACAGTTTTCTATACGAGGCAGTTATATTAGCGAGACCAAATGGTATGTAAAAAAAGAATTTGTAACCACAAAATAAAGGTTAAAACAGTTGAATTCTCTCGCTTTATTGGCACTATTCATATCTCGTATTCGACCACTCGCTCGCAATCACAGCCGATTCTTATATCGATACAAAAAGGGAATATCAAAAAATATTGTTATCGTATCATACTGAATAAAAATTCGCAAAAACGCTGTAGATTTTTACTAGTCGGTATATTGCCTGGACCAGGACCGGATGGAGTGGCGCCGATTAAGGGAGGCCTATGTCCAGCAGTGTATATCTAGATATCATTATCGTCATCGTCAGCCTCTAGAGGCATGCATCGGCAGCCTCTAGAGGCTGACGATGACCATGATGATGATGATACTGCATCAAAGGGGTGTGTATAACGCTGATGAAAGCAAAAACATCTATTAAAATGGTCTTAGTGTAGTAAGTCAGATACTTATTAATTAATGAAAGTACCCTTGGCCGAAGTGAGATTTAAATATAATTGCAGGCACTTATATTCCACTAATATATCGTATACTTATATGTGTGAGGAAATGCAATCACTTTTATATCATAAAATATAACACAATAATTTTCACTGAATTTGTATGAACTGTACATCAAATCATTTGCAACTCACTGGACGTATTACTTAATTAAATATCACTTTAAATTCGAGATATTATTTCTGGTCATGGTTTCAGTGATATTTTTAATTTGCTGATTGCTTAATCATATTTGTTAAAGAAAAGTTTTCAAGAATACAAACGCCAGAAGCACACTGATGCTGAGATCAATTATTTAATGGTATTCGTATACGAGCATAGTCGTCTGGGGTTTCAAATTCTAAAACGAACTTCCAACACGCATTATAAAAATCGAGCATCCCATATTGGGGATTTATTATTTCTGTTTTTGTTATACGATTTTTGCCGTAACAAATTCGATGTTTTGTCGTAACTAATACGATGTTTTGTCGTAACAAATTCCTTAATGTGCGAACACAATAACAATGATTTGTGAGTTCCATTACCTATATCGATAGCTGCATTGCGATTAGTGGCAATTAGATTCGGTTATGATTAATATCGGACTCAAACCCGTATTCGTTAAATAGATCGATTGCCCGTTTAATTTTAGATTAATTAGTGAAGCAATTAATCTTGTTAATCTGTTAATTAGTTTTGGACATCGTTATTTCTAACTGACGTAAATTAATGGGGCGCGTCCAGCTATCAGTTAGCACTGAGAATTATTTTTACGTCCAAATATTACAATTAAAGTGTAACAAAATATTACATAATTGAGAATAACAATTGAGTTAATATATTATTAACACCAATTAATTAGTTGACTATTCACATTTAACCTATTAATTGAATTACCAAATTTAAATTACATTAATTAGTTGTTAAAATGAATATTTTACCATTATGGTAGGTGCCCATATTAAAACGTTAAATTTTAATATCTAGTATTGCTACACGCAAGAAGGCACAGCGTATCTTTAATACTGTGCTAATGCCTCGTAATAGCGTGAAGATACGCATTAAAACCTTAATGCTTAATAAGGATTTATTAACGATGCGTGTACAGTACTTACACATATGCCCGGATACATAACTGTTGTAGCGAATTATAATTTTATGGTTGGTATGATTTTTAATCCAAGATTTTCCTGAGAAAGTGCTATTTCCATCCTTTTTTGTTCTACGCTTTTTATCTAGATGAAGAACGAGTGGAACACTCTAGCGTGGGACATAATCTAGAACTCCTTAAATTAAAGATGTACAGGTTTTTCTTAAACATGTGTTATCCATCTTAGGACGCTTCTGTCCTTTCTTCCAGGTGAGATAGCAACTAAGCGCTAGCCCTACCATATAACTGAAGAAAAAAAACCTAGAAATATTATATCAATCCTCACGAGCAGTATCACATGATGTCGAAAATGACATTAATAGTTTGCAGAAAACCTTCCTTAGTCTAATAAGAACCATCAACGTGGATAGTATAAAACATATGTGTAACTTTAGACCTGTATAGAAATTAAGTTGAGCTATTTACAGGAAAATCAATCTGAAATTTACAGCTTTCGATATCTCGAAGCAATCAGCCGTGAGATCGCGCTATTTCCTCCGAGTGCATCTATATTCTGAAGCACGTACACCCTCGTTCACCCGCGTTCATCCCCGTTCGCCCTATTACCCCTATGACATAATGCCTTCAGCTGATTGGGCAAATATCTATAGGGAAGATGCGATAAATCGGGAGCAATTTATTTTACGTCAATATAAACGATCGAGGAATAGCAAGCCTCAAAACGCTATTGTAATTTCAACAATGAACAGTCCTTCGGCCTTGGACATAATGGATAACGTTGTGTTATGAAAATACTGCTAAATCATGTAGGTATATATGTTTTTTCATCTTCGTGGAATTACGCTCTTTGTACGAAGATTCTTGAACATTTAAAACGTTTATATGGCAAAAATAAAGTGTGTTCTACTATACACATTTTAAAATTATCTTAATTAACCCTTGTTCTAATTTTGAACTTAGGTCTTCTCTCAAAATTAAAGACGTTAAGGCCATGTTCTTTTGCACTAGCCGATTACATTTTATCTGATTTCATACGATTTAAATAATGTTACGAAGCACTAAGATGTACAGGATGCAGAGTTAGAAATGCATACTAGTAATTTGAACTCCGAACTCTTGGAATTTTGATCTGTTAACGGAACAACTGGACCATCAACGCCCTTATGAAAACCTTCGCAAATTTTTATTAGAACTCGAGATGAGAAAAGTATACATTTGAATTAGTTTTTTTTATTTTCAATATTTGTGAAACAAGCAAAAGTTACTGCTTCCAGCCGTACTTTTTTAACTTAAATTAAGTACTTACGGCATTGCTGTCAACTTTGCCTTTATTTGAAAGTTATATTTTTACAAGAATCTGTGAAAATACTTTTGCAAGTGAGTATAGAAGATTTACACAAATATATTTGTTTTGCATTTTAATTACCCGCTTTTTATGTCGTTTTTCAATTTATTTAATTAAATGTAGCAATGAGTAAAATGTCAAATATTTTTTTAAAATTTTGTTATATTTTATAACGAATAGTCTACTTACATCTAAGTACGTTCGAGTCTATATTTTTATAATACATCATTTGTGTAATCAAACGCCAGCAATCTTGAATTTTGCAATATGGGGGGAAGCAACAAAACAATAGTTGTCAAGTTTGTAAAATTTTTCATTTTGAATGGTTCATTTTGAATGTGATCGACGAGTAATAAAATTCGGATTATGAGATATGTTAAAATGACTGTAAAAACCGTTAAATCTGTTCAAAATCATAACATATATGTATGCTCGTGACATATGAGTATGTTAACACGATAATATCCAAAATTCCAATGTAGCGTTGGATAGCTATAAATCTGTTACCATACCTATTGTCCGACGACCAGATCCACCCAACTACAATAGAATGTGAGAATACACGCAGACAATGATTACCAGTTATGTCATGCATAACATAACATCTCGTTGTATTTCTCCGAAGGAATAGGCATGGGGTGTAGTACGCTCACGTTTCACTAGTTACGTTTACGTCCCATAAAATAGGTTGTGAATCTATTGCTATGCACCGGGCACAAATCCAGACTCTGAGTCACTACTAGAAATTTATATTACAAAAATCCGATAGTAGCAGATCGGGTATTTGAAAACAAGACCATCCGATCAGTAGTCGCGTTTGCAACCGCTCGACCAACGAGGCAGTCAAGATAAAATAGAAAAGGTATCCATAATATACGGCGTGTTGAATCCGCCAGTCTACATTTGGGAACCGTGGTAAACTATAGCATTAACCCTTCTCTCTGGTCCAACGGTAAAAAGATAAAAGGATGTAAAAAGGTATTTTAAATAGAGCATAGATATTGTAGAGTAACCATAAATATATTAAAATAGGCCCATATGAATGTGGATTTATAATGGGACTTTAAGCAGTGTAAATCAACCCTGATCCTCTTTCACCGAAGGTCTGGATTCATACTACGGGAGAGAAACTTAATCTTTCGTTTGTTTTATTTGCTTGCATTCAAATAGGTTAAGAATATCATTAATTTATTGAATCTATAACAAAGATATGCATTAACGAAAATACAGTGTATAACTCTCGTAATTCTGGTATGGTGGCTGTTGTGAAAAGATACGTAAGGAAAGTAATCACACGTAGAAGACTGTTCATAGTTTTGGCAAATTTACGGTGACATATTTAATGGTTGGATTTCAAACTCCTAATTTAGTTATACGAATTGTCATAGAGATGCTAGAAACAGCTGAATACACTGTTTTTCGAGAATGAATAACATATATTCCGTTAGCAATTGATGAACGAGTACATTCTTATAGGCTTAAAGGCTGTGAATTTTAGGACACAACGATGACTTTGTTTAAGCGACAAATGCTTTTAAATTTCATCTTTATGGTAGAAATTTCTCGAATATTTATGCTCGCTCCACAATGGATGTAAGCGAATATATTCGTTCAACAATTAAATCAAACACACTAATCTAATAATTGATATTACTTTTTATTTATATGCTATATATCAAAGTACATTCCTCAGGAGTTCCACAGAACATTTGAATAATCCAGTACATAGATATACAGCTCCAATGTAACATTAGGGGCCATAAATCAGGCCCAATGCCCGATGTCCGGCGACCTGCTCCTCCCGAATGCGATTGTTGTGTTCCAGAATATATTTACGGAATCATTTTTTGGATAATTATTAGAACACTTTTTATTGTCAATAGAATATTACGTGCTTAGGTTATAACGAGTTAGAATGAAATGTTTACAACATTTTCATTTGACTTGCAAGTATAATATACATGTATGTATATTTAAACTACGAAACACGTTTAATTATCATAATTTGTAACGTAATACATCATTAATGTTACGCAAGTAATGATCGTTAGGTAAATACATTACAGCATGACAGGCGTCGAGATGAAAGAATCCTGTTTTCGCGTAAAACTGGCGTTATCTTAATTAAACGTAGAAGCCTTCAGTGATGCTAAATCATTGATTACTTGTTGTATATAATCAGTATGTATATTAATCAGTGTAATTAATAAGATTTATGTGGCGTAAGAAATTAGCATAGTCTTATATTTAATTACTAAAGCCTTTTCAAGGCTCACCACGTTTTCCACGTTAGGGAAAGAAAAAGAAATGAAATGAAAGAAAAGAAATGAAAGAAATTTTAATGTACGTGTATTATTTTAAATAAATAATAGATTTAAATATTACAAAAAGTAAAATAATATTTTATTTCGAAAATTTCTTTTAAAAATAGGCATATTGACTTTTCAACATCTCTGTTCTATTCAAACAGTGTGTAGTAATTAATTAAAAGTAACTTCTGGTGACCTCATCCCCCGTCGTCCGCAGACCATGCGACTGTGATGGGCGAATTTGTCAGGTAATATACTCTGTAACTGTTTCTAACTAGCTGATGAAGACGTTGCATCGCGACTTCCAGATGCCTTTTGAAAAATGAAACATTTAAATTATCAAACGCTTCAAAGAATAAGGCTTCATTTTTCTCAAAGCCAGCTTGACTCCGAACAATAGGCGAAAGGCAGTACTTTCGCTGTCCGTTGAAAAGAAGTTAATTAACTTTTTTGCTCTGCTTTCTATCAAATTGAAATCGTTTTATAGCAGAGGTATTATTTTGAGGGCATTTTTTTCGTCAGCTTAATAAATGACTCAACGATGCTGTGACAAATATGCTGTACATACGTGGTATTATTACGACATTTTAATGATAATATCATATCATAATTCCTTTTAGTAGAAAGAACCTTAATTCGTGCTTATCTAAAAAAATATTTGAACAAAGTTTGATTCATTATGAAAATATAATTATTACCTTACATTATAATAATGCCAGCTATTTTATACATTAAAACGTGATGAGAAAAGTTTGTAGTTTTGTTGTTATCTATGGTAATAGACCATATCTCTTATGACACTGACAGAATTAAACAGTCTTCTGTTCATGAATGTGCTGTTGACACTATAGTTAGAAATAATACGTGATAGAAAAGAATATTCAAAAGGAAAGCCTAATTAGAAAAATAAACGGAAAAATATTTGCTCACAGGATTCGCAAGGGTTTACCGGCATTTTGCTGGTGACGTAAGAGGATTATAAAAATGTTGAGCACCGACAATTACTATAATGATGATGAGGAGGAAGAAGAATATGCTCTCGGAGACGACAGTGGCATACAATGGAACAATATGATCTTCCTGCCCTTTCATCCCACGTTCAAATTATTCGTGCTTATCAGTGTTATAATTAAATCTATTTTGGTAGGTGATAGTAATTAACTGAAATCTTAAAATTCTATTTGTTTGTTGACTTGAATAGAGTTGATTATTACATGAAATAGACGCTGGAATTCAGGGAATTTAGCTTAGCGATGTATTTTCAGAAAATTGAAACAATATATTTTGTATACTTTCCATAACTTTCAGGGTCCCGTTCAAGCTGTTTATCCGATTATATACTGCTGGGATGTAATGGACTACAATTCGTATTTGCACCTGATTAAATCTGCATATTTGTATTTCTGTGATCCAATTTACGGTATTGATACTTTCCTTCACATGGCACACAGGTGAACGTTTTTTTCTAAATAAAAACACGGTCTTCTCCAATAACTCTAATTAGAGAGTAATAAGACTCGAACTTCCATTGTAATAATAATTATTATTATTTATTATTCACGTTATCTTTGGTAAATAGTATTTCATTATCGACATCTGTTATCCTTTTAGTCTTTGACAAGGGTGTTTTTTTACACTTTATAGAGGTCACTAGAATTGACACGTACGGAGAAAGCCATAATACATATGTATTCCAGGAATCATTATTCACAATCTTCAATGTAATTCAAATCATGTTAAATCACTAAGCATCATTTTAAGTTTTTGACAGACAAGTGGTCGACGAAGCCAGAAGGCGGGAGTATCTGCCAAAGTCGGCATTACTTATATCGCTGGACGTGTTATCCATGGTGCCGCTGATACGACTGGTCACAAGTGAGATATGCCTGCCTATTCAATTGTGGCCGAATATATTGAATTTCTCTGAATTTATTATGTAAGTATAAATAATGAAATCGTACTTATTAAAACGGAGTAAAACTCCTGGGTGTGCATGATGTTTTTTCGTTTTTGCAGTATTTATAGAATTGCTGAATATTTTTCCATGTCGACTACGCATTCCTATTGGAATCTTGGCGTTGGGTTCACACTGATAATCCTTATAAGCATTAACTGCGTAACGTGTTTCTTGTTGCTCGTCACATTTACTGGCTTATGTGATAATTGTCATCACGGAATTTATGATTGGCGTAAATTTGTTTTACAAAAGGTAATTGTACTTTATTTTAGACCTACCCTTGTAAAATCCAGTCGTATCAAAATTATTTCTTTATAAATGAGACAGTAGCAGCTTTTTTGATAAATTCTGGTATTTTTACTAATCAATCTTCACATGCCATTATACCCGCAGGAGCCTGTGATAACTTATATGAAGATTTGTTTTTGGAATAATATCCAAAATTACAATATTTGCTTATTATTTTTTTCAGTTTAACGAAACAGATGAAAGTTATACTTTGTACATTTATGGAGCTTCTATTGTGTATTCCTACGTAATAAACAAGCAACTCGATGAAATAAAGCCATGTACTTACTTGGAGTACATTGTGATGACCATTTTTCTGATGGCGGGTTATACGCTCAGTACTTTCGTGTTGTTTCCAAAAATATTTGCAGAAGCTCTTATGAGAATGAGGCGAATTTGCATCTACCACCCTGTTGTTGAACGCATCATACAGGAGACAAAGAGAAGAAACCCTTCGCCCAAAGCTTATCTTGATGTCGAACAATTTTATTTATTAATTTGGAAAAAACGTGGTGGCATCACTAACATTCCTGAAGTAATTAGCGAACTACCAAAGTACTTACGCCTGGATATCCGGCAAGACCTTGTCTGGCCAGTCTTTTATCATAGTCCAACATTCAGGCACACGTCTACGTCGTTCAAGCGATGGATATGTGAACATATTCGAATGGATTATAAGTTGCCTGGGGAAAGATTTTTTGCTGGGCCACACTGCCACACACACTTGTACTATTTGAAGTCTGGTATAGTTCAGCTTATTTCTGCAGACGATGGCATCACACCACTGATGTCGTTGACTAGTGGTACCATTTTAGGGGATATAAATTTTTTCCTTCCACTACCGAAGCGACAGGTAGCAGTTCGGTGTCTAACATATTGTGAGGTTTTGTCTGTAGCACGTATTAATATACTTCTTGCTCTTCATAATTACCCAGCAGATCGGAGCATGGTTATGCAGAACGCCAAAGAAAGAATCAAACATGCTCGTACTTTGTATACATGTAAACAACATATACGAGGTTTAGACAGGTCTGACGACGAAGGCATAGCTTGGGTTAAAAGGCGCTGGTGGCAAATTTCCGACACAGTTTCTAAATGGAAGCGACATTCGACAAAAAAAGATAAAAATAAATGCGAATTACCACCCGAAGAGGCTGTTTACCATTGCGCTAAATATATCGGACAGTTGGTCCTGTGTAACAAATCTCAGTTACAAATGAGTTCCATGTTCACAAACGTCAAGTTCCCTTGGATTTTTACACCGGAATCATCTTTTGTTATAATCTGGCACAGAATCGTGGCAATCACCGTATTTTTTGTTCTAATCCTTTATCCACCTTATATTACTAGTCTACACATTCCGGTTTGGTTTACATTCTTCCAGTTTATAACTGATGTTGTATATGCTGCTGATATATTTGTATCCTTGTTGACGTCTACTATGAGACAGGAGAATACTGTAGATAATTTTGCAGCAGTTATGTTTTCTCGCTGTAAAAGCTCAAAATTTGTCCTGGATTTGTTATCAACAATTTGGATAGAAAGCTTGGCTGTTTTGGGTGGATTACGCGAATTTTACTATCCATGTCAATTCAATCGCCTCATAAAAATATATGTACTCTTTCCTAAGTGGGACATTAGTAAGAAGCCTTTTACTGACGTTTGTTTCAAAAATGCTTTAATGCAACTGTCATTTATGTACGTAGTTGCATATGCAGTATTTTTGCTCGATTGGAACATACCTAACTTAACTACGTCTTATTTCTTTGGTGAAGGGCTTTGTAGTATTGACGATTCTAAAGCAGTATGTCATAGTACAGAACACTTTCTTCCCACGGTGTGTATTGCCTTTGTCTTAGAGTTTTTGTTCTATGAATATCTACCATCTAGACTTCTAGATATGTATATTGTAATTGTAATCAGCTACATGGGGTTTCTAATTTATATATACTGTCAAACCGACGTGATAGCTGGAATCTATTTAAAATACCGGGAAATTGCGAACTATCAATATTTTGTGTCTAACATAAAGAAACATTACCAACACTATAACATACATCCGGGACTATTGCGAAGGCTTCATAGATACTTCATTTGCCATTGGAAGTACTATAGGGGAATGGATGTTATGCATCCAGAATTGTTAAAAAACGAACCTTATGATATATGGTTCAAAGTCCATGGCGAAGTAGCTGAGGCTATTATCAGACAATCAAATGCATTCACATCGGCTGATCCGGCTTTAATAAAAGAATTGGCTTATAAGGCCAAGTTTTTAATATTGCCAAAGAACTCCACAATATTTCTATTCGGAATACACTGCAAAACTGTGGTATGGTGTGTTCATGTAAGTATATTTAGATTAAGGTCATAAATGTGAAAAAAATTACCAATGCACATTAAAGGTATCGAGATATTTCAAAAACGTAACTTTTCAGGGCTACATTAAAAGTGAATATCATAATGAAAAGGGAGAACTGATAATAAAATATCTTAGTCCCGGTGAAATGCTTTCGTCGCCTTCTGTGTTTCTTGGATTACCATCGCTGCGGACCCTTACAGCATACACTGAATGTGAGGTATCATTAATTGATTTGCATTCATATTCTTCTTCCTTTACTAATGAATAGAAATAGAAAGTTACAGTATTAATATTAAGGAAGTTTTATTCAATATTTACACTAGAATGTACCTCAGTCCTATAGAATTATAGCATCATATTAACCTTTTCGTCTTATGACCTGATATATTCAGTCATTTTACCTTGGAAGATCCTAGTCAGATAAAGCCTTTTTGACCCTATTAATCATGGAACCACTAATTTTACATATATCTTGTGTAGGCTGTTATATGTATTAAAACCTTTTCACTTAAAAATTAAAACGAAGCTGTAGAAATGTTGCTACTAGGTAGTTAGTGTTTTATTGTTTCTAAGACACATTTTTTTTTCCAACCCATTACAATTCCACTGCTGGAATACGGGTCTCCCCTCATATTGAGAGGGTTAAGGCCATAGTCTGCCACGCTGGCCAAGTGCGGGTTGGCAGACTCTAAGACACTTATTGGCTTATTTTTGTATATTTTTTCTTTTATTTTTCTGCACATTTTCCTTCAAATTCATAACAAAAACATTCATGAATAAAAATTCACCGTTGGGTTTCTATTAAATATTTTCAGATTCTCTATATCAAAATACAAGACTTCTTCACAATTCTCAAACATTATCCGACAGAATGGTCGTATTTTGAATATTGTATCCAAAAATTCAACGTTCCCCACAAAAGACTTTACACTGAATACGATAAAAAATACAAAGATGTAAGTTTATGCTGTAATTTTTTTCTGAACTTATTTTTTTTTTCTTCCTGAGGACATAAAATCACAATATTTTTTGCGGGTCAAAAAGTGTACACAAACGAACCGAGACTCTTAAATCGTTAATGAGATTCTCTTTGAAATCTGAAGAATTGGTTTCCGCTGGTTTATTTTTTACTCGTGATTGTATAAAATAAAAGTAATGGTCATACGTAGAGTTTTTAAGCCTTTGGTATTAAATATAAGCTACTAGTTATTAAATATTACTAAATGTCATATTATCCGCTGACCCGTACCTAATGTTATACCTGTTAATAACTAAGCCTCACACAAAACTTGTCAAGATATTGCCAGTTTCATTTAGAAATGATGTGTGACGAATCAATTCGGTTTAAAGAATGACTCATACCTAATTGAATGTCATATGTTTGCAGTATCGAAACAAGTTACGTAACACAATATCAAATCCACATAAATCGCGGTCAAAGATCGTAGTAAAGGATGATACTGCCAAACAATCTTTGGACAATTTCGCCTGGTTTCAACCAGATTCAACGTGAGTGTTAATTTACAATATGTATAAAATCACAATATCACAAGTAGTAAGACATAATAATTATAATGAACTTTGTTTCCGATGAAAATAACTATAAAGCAATTATATATTATATGATCATTTTTGACTCAATAAATGTATAAATTTGCAGTAAAATTTTACTTGTGTTGACCTGCCTAATTCAAATGATGCTGGTCTTACAACATTAGCCAATATAAATTCAATTTAAATAATAAATCACATAGTTATATATAATATATGAATTTAATTTATCTGCAGATTCATTCATCTCTGGATGTTAGTGAGAGCCGTGACCGTTTTCGTTTCAGTTACGTCGGCAGCTCTTCAAGGTTATCTTATAGTTTTGTTATGTAAAAATATATTTTGGTTGTATTAAATGGTATTTCTGTTGGCCAAAAATTTGCATTAGCTGGTAAGTCCACTATGGGACATAAGCGTCCCCAGTGATAATAATAATTATAATACAACCATATTCATACAATACAGACAGAATATTAGGCGAATGTACCACATGTGCACTACACGGTCCTTTTTCATCTTATTTATGAATGACTATATCTCTTCCAAAACTTTCGTGGCCCTAACATGATACAAAGAAAAGAGTTTCGTCGGATACGTTTTGGATCCGAAACACTTTCAGGGAAAGCCCTGTAATGGGACAAAAAATCGGTTTTATTCATAAAGTCTATTTCTCTCAAATATGCCAATATGTTTGTATAAGTACTTGCAAGAATGTTTATATGTATACGTTTATATAAAAAGGTATGTGTGTGCATGTGTGTAAAAGCTGAAATATTTTATATATAATGTTAGCTATTTAATTAACATGATTTTGTTTTTATATAGGTGGAAGCGGTGCAGGTTATCGAAAAGCTTTAATAATAATTGGTACTTTCTGCGACACTATAGCTATTGTGGACATCATTCTGAAGCTGTTTGTAAGTGTATAGGTATACATATTTTATAATCAATATTCTGAACCAAAATATACTTTAAATACGTACACAAGTATAAAATGAATGTGGAGCTATCAACGACATAACATAATTTTTAAAAACTTGTAAAGAATTGACGAAAAAGGGAAATTGAATTGATAACTCTGTACTAAATATAGCATATGACATCATAATATTGATTACGAAAGGCTCTTTGCCTATAGGATTATCTGTTCTACTTTTTTTATTTTGCTTTAGTTTATTCTATAACTGTCAAATGAATTGTAAAGCTAGTTTTGCGAAAATTATTCACTTATGCTAGTAGTCCGCATAACTTATTTAACTTGAAGCATCTTATACTTATCCAGATTGATTTAAAACGTTATTTAGAGTCAACTTTAGTGAATTTGGAATTCATAATGTTTTGCGTTACTGAACTTCTCGTCTGTCACCCCGCTGCTTTCTGCGAGAGCTTATGGAAAGTCCACGAACAGGTCCGTAATATCTCGGGCTATCCCGAAAAACGAACCAATTTAGTTAACCAGCCCCAATAAAAAAGGTTCTAGATAGTCCCCTTTATGAATTCATAAGAAAGGCTGCCATTAGGGAGAAATGGCGACGGCTGGTGAAACGAGTCATTAGCCAGAATTATCACGAATATTTTGCTAAGTATGCAACGTCATAGAAGGAGGAAGGCCGGCACATAACTTGAACATGTATATATAAATATAATACTGTTTTGTTTGCACTTCAGTTGGGGTATTATGATAGACGTGGTCTACTAATTACGGGCAAGTTGAAATGTTTGCTGCACTACCTGGGCCATGGTTTCATGCTAGACATCGTGGGGGTTCTGCCCGTTTGCGATATGATACGAATGATTATGACCAAGTATATTGACGAGAACAATGCTTTGTTCATGAACACCTTATCCAAATACGCCCATATCTATCTCCTCACTGGATACTTCGATTACATAGCTGATACGCCGATTGTTAACATGGCTTATATTATGGTTTGTATTGAACTAGTTTTGTATGAGTATAATAATAATAACAATCATATTGGAACATATCCATACACTGTCATTTAATCCCAAAAGAAATAGTATCTGTGTTATCGTGACCGGAGGGCTTACGAGTATAGTTTCACATACATACATAGACATAAACGTAACGTAACTTCACGCCTGTAATC
>DWDT01001534.1:0-15647 GCA_018245595.1 Microceris scylla | reverse complement strand
GTTTCCACCAGAGATGAGCGATGATGCGTAGCGAGGAATGTGTTTGTTAAGAACCAATAAAATCCCTTCCTTTACCTAGTCCCGCCCAGCACAGGGAAGGGGAAGCGATGCTATTGGTTCCTTAGGGTGCGTTTCCACCAGGGATGAGCGAGGATGCGTGGCGAAGAACGTGTTTGTTAATATAATATAATAATACTCATAATGATACATGAGGGTCACTGTTGACATTTCACTTGTCATTTAACCTAGCTGTACTGTTATTTTAACTTCTTAATCAGTTAGATGTTGTCTTTATACAATTTCTGTTGCACAATAAACACTTAAATGAATTGTTCATCATTCAGAAGAAAAACATATATAAATCTCATTTCTACTCAAGCTAAATACCAATTATTGTACATTAACAATAGATTTTTCTAACATCAACACAGTAACACCTAGCTCAAACCACATAAATTTTGATACCAATTAAAAATGTATTGTGATAAGTTTTTAGCAGCTTTTATTCAGTACTATTTATATTTACTGATATTAGGATCTTCGATGGCAAATTGCTTGTCACATGTAAATGATATGGTTATAGCATATCGTATTCCCGATGTGACTTTTTCGACAAAGTGAAAGTTTTCAGCGCCGCTTGTGAACATGCTTAATCTTCCTTTACGAGGTTCAATCGTTTTGTTGAAGTTTTCCTCTATAAATACAAATCTCCCTCCTTTAAAATCAACATTATAATCGTTCAAATATAACAATGTAGTATAGTGAAATGATTTGTATGTCTCCTGAAAAAAATTAGTGATAGTTATAGTATATTACATATTTATAACGTAACATCACACCTATCATCCCCAAAGGGATAGGATAGGGAGGAGTGTAAGGCACTCCTATATTTCACCAGTTATGTTTATGTCCCATGGAATAGGTGGTGAGCCTATTGCCATTCACCAGGCACAAATCCAGATGCTGAATCGCTACTAGAAGTTATAAATTGTAAATGTTCAATTGTACCAGACTCGGGATTTGAACCCAGCACCTCAAATTCGGTAGTCACACTTGCAACCACTCAACTAACAAGGAAATCATTTTACATATTTAAAACCTATGATATCTCCTATATAATACTGTTTCATTCCACTGGATGTCTGACACATGTGACGAAAACCAACACCAGAACCACATAAATTTAGTTATCTTTTCTAACTTCACCATACTGTTAATCAATATTATCTTCATGCCTTTATTACATGAAGAAGGAGTCATAGTTAGATATTACTTGAAAGTACCATTATTCTTTAAATAATAATTTCCTGTCTTGGCACTTGAGCGACCAAACACAGGCAATTGAGCAGGTAGAACTTCAATCACAGAGTGAGTTTAATGGGAAAGTGAAACTATCAATTACTTTACTATTAAATGTCTAATATGTGTAGTTCATATGAAAAAGGATCTCATGTATGTTACAAATTAGTCTAGCCGATCCTGAAAAAAAAACAAGTTGACATATAATTTGTTTTTTTTTAACTTACTTTGTCCACATGCGGATGCCAGTACTCATCATGTAATGACACTGCTTTTTTAGGTGTGATCTCTGAGAAAAAGGTTGGATGTGTTAAATAAATCTTATCTGGTAACACTCCAAAATGGTGACCAATGTTGTGTTTAATTTTCTCCTTTACCACCTAAAAAGAAAACATTATATCACAATATATTGTTAATAAATTGGGGTTTATGTAACACCACACCTGTTATCTCCGAGGGGTAGGCAGAAGAGTGCAGTAATTTACCATGTTTTATCAGTTACACTTAACTCCCATGGAACAGGTTGGTCAGCCTATTGCCATACAACGGGCATAGTTCCAGACTCTGAGTCACTACTAGAAATTCTTTATTTGAAAATCTATTAGTATTCGAGCTGGGATTTGAACTCAGGACCTCACAATCTGCAGTTGTGCTTACAGCCATTCAACCAACAAGGCAGTCATTATAAACTAAAAAAAACATCAAAATAATTATTTTACGAACCCTAAAGGTGTTAAAATCATCTTCTGTAAAAAGATTCTTCATACTCTCGATCTTATAGATATTAATAAAATACTGTCCCTTAGACAACGCCCCACTGTGCAAATCCAATATGGATGCTCCACCATCTGAACCACCGAATTTTAGGCCTTTCTTGGCTATATTCAGTAGCTCTTCCGTCTCCCTCGAAGAAACCACCTTGTCAGTCACAAATCTTTTGCATTTATTCGGAAAACATCCATCATATTTATTTACTTCTTTCATGTAATCCTGAGAACATTCCACTATTTCTCCTTTCCCGGGCAATATCTCCGTCTGTTTAGCGAACGTTTTCACAGTTTGCATTTTAAAATAATAAACAATTGTTACGAGCGAAATCGTTACGATTATTCGCGAAATTATTCTTAAAGGTAAACCTTTGTCAGTTGCTCTGAAAATATCAAGAAGTTTTAGTGATTAGCAGCTTAAACATGTGACTAAATGCAAAAAAAAATTAAAATCAATAACAAAATCTTACGGTTCTTCTCTAACAGGTTCGCCGGCAGCGCCTTGCTGTAAATTGCGCTCTTTTACTCTTCTCTTAAGTTCCAACATAATTTTTACTCAGATTTTATTTATATTATTAATAAATATATTACTGCACAAAAGACAATGGCACGAACAGTTAAATTTGTTTCATTCGATTTTGGGAGAAATCAATATTTGTACAGCTTTTGTTTTTATGACATTCACTTGACAATATCACAATACCGGAAAATTGACATCTAACTTACCACTTTTTCTAATAGATTTTGATGATTCTTGCTAATTTTTCAGCCAGCCATTAGTTATTAGAGATATTAAAGTTTAGCTATAACAAAGCACTGCAATTTAATAATTACCATAATATTGTTTAAAGTAATTCCATTAGATTTACTTAAATTTAAGTAAATTAATTATCTCAGGATTATCACGTTTTATGTCCTTGTCGATATATATATCCAAATATTTATAAATTTTAAACTGAATCATACAAGATACAACTTTGGTTTGATGCACACATATTGCCGTGCCTTACAGAACTGACAAATGCATTACATAAATAGTTACTGAATATCTGAAATCTGAATTAATTTTTGGCATACTGCAGAGTAGGGTACAACATACTCAAGCAATAGATAAAATAATGTTTATCGAGAGGTGCACAGTGCATACTACCATGATACAAACGCCAAATAATACGTGACTGTTCACTGTAAACAACAAAAAGTGTACATGTATATAGTACATATATCAATATCATTCGTTAAACACAACGTATACAGATAATACGTGCACACTTACGCTATGTGAGTCGCTGTAGTGCGCATGACATATTGCGTTGAATAAAAACAAAATACTAAATATGTCGTCTTTCTCCTCATCTTGAAAAATAAAATTCTTGTGCAATTGAACAACTAATAAAATTGGGTCTATTTTTAATCTCCGTTACGCGCAATTTACTCAAGAGGTGAGTCTAAATATAATATGTAATTGCTGGAAGTCTTACGCTAAATTGTCATTTTATATTTTTGTTTCCCTTTGCGTTTCAGGCTTTCAAAAAATACATTATTTTACAAGGATGGATGGGCCTTCCGTCGACCATAGTGATTCAGATTCTGGAGAGAGCTGGACCTTGCTTGAAAACAACTCTATCTCCGCAGACGAACCCCCTGAATTTATAGAAGAACACGAAAAGTACGTACTTATATTATAATTTGCTTGTTGTTTCCACGTATGACTTCATTTCGTTATAGTGTTAAAAAGGAATTAAAATATTGACCTCGATAATAATATCCTTCGTGTAAATTGGCACGAAATACGCAAAATATTTATCACGCTCATAAACGACCTTGCGTCGCGCGCTACGTAAATGATGTTGATAAGATTTAATCGAAACTTTCCAAAATAACACTCGTTGCTAGGATAATATTAAGTATTTTTTAAATCTATCTTGTTTTGATTCCAGATTTAAAATAGTTGAATATGTATTTATGGTTTTATACAGTACATAAAATTTAATATGATATCATCCTAAGTCATGTTATGTGACTTTGTGAGAACCACTTGTCTGTAAAAAGGTACTTGTTGTTCATATCTTAAGTATTTAATCCTTGCACTAAAGATGAACTTGATTCATATATATTAATTTCATATTCAGTGTAACATTATTTAGTTTTTTAACTGATATTTGACTGCAATGTCTACATGAAATCTATATAACTAATGCATTCTGTGGGCACAGAGGCTAATAGAAGAATAAAATAAAAAAACTTAACTAACCAGTGCCTATTAAACCAACCTAAAATGTCAGAAACATATGGATAGCCATAGGATATATGAATATATGGATAAACTAAGAATATTTCACCAATTACTTTTATATTCTCTATTGCCATGTACTAGATGCAAATCTAGACTCTGAGCCAGTGCAAAGAATTTCAAGTTAGAAAAACCCCATAGTACTGATCCATTGGTTGAACTTGGGACTTACTGATCAGCAGTCAATGATAACATTATAATAAAAATGTTATGTTATATATTTGTAAATGACCAGTAAGATTATTGCTATCTATTACTATTGGAATGTATGTTACTGGTCCACAGCTTTGTCAAGGTTGAAGCATTGATCTGCTTGTTATGACAAAAAGTAACATAAAGCATGAGATAGTTTTGTTTACCATTCCCAAAATAGAGAAACAATGATTGATTACAACCATTCTCTTTATCACTGGAAAGATGATTTCATTAAATAAATCATTACATTGTAAAACATTCTGAGGTGATAATGAATACTTGTTAATGTGTATGCTTTGATAACACAGACATTAATTTCTTCTTCAAAGATAACCATATTTATTTAATTGTTTAACAGTATATCTACCAATGGGGTGTCAAATACCAAAGAAAAAATTGAATACTATTATTTTATTTTTTATTGTTATTTTTGGTTTTTTATTACTTTTTTTTTTCGTTTTGTCTTATCTTTTATGAAGCATTAAATTATTTTATTGAATAATATTTTTGTAATTTAGATATGACACTATTGTTTTTTATTACTAGGTACCCAATTACTATTCAAATACAAAGGTGTGAAAAGACGCCTTTTTAGTGGAATATATATGTAAGGTAGAAATGTTGCATTTCATTTATATATCTACATATATGTACATAAACACAAAGTAACATTACCAGATGCAAAAAGAAATTTATAATCTAGAGGTTCTTAGTAGTTAAGAATTCAGCCTCTCACTCCGGGGGTGCTGGGTTCATATCCATGGTGTACACCTCTTTACAAACGTGTGTTTTAAATTTAAATATCACTTGCTAACGGTGAAGGAAAACATCATGAAGAAACCTACATACCTTAGAATTTATAAAAATAAAATCAATATTCTAAGGTGTGTGAAGACTGCCAACGTGCACTTGGCCAGCGTGGCATACTATGGCCTTAACTCTCTCAATATGAGAGGAGATCCATATTCCAACAGTGGAATTACAATGGGTTGATTATTATTATTTATTTATTTTAACTCTGTAACTGAAGGCATTTGAATAAAAGTGCTTCACTAAGTTTTCAAATGTGCAAACTAATCTATATAGTGTCTGGAATAAAAAAATAATAATGTCTTTGAATTCTCTTACATAATCCTATTATTTTTTACCGTGTGTTCGAAAAAAATGTGGCTTTTTATTTATCGTGTTGTGTTAACTTTAGGTCATATATTATGTATGTATATATGAATTGATCGGAATATTGTAGATGTAAATTTAAAGATAAACTGGCGTATAAGTGAATATTTTAATAACTACCCTTTAAAGATGACGTGTAAAGGGGTGTAAGGGATTCCAACCACCATCTCAGGAGCCCAAGCCAACCTCACCTACATGTGGTGCTCCCTGCTATAACAGACGAGGCTCTGGCGACCGGCTCATTGCGGTATAGCGCAGCCTAAATAGGCACGGATAAATGCCCTGGCCGCCGATGGGCAGCAGCGTCGGCGGTGCGAAAGCTGTGCCCTGCGATCTCCAACCCGCATGACCAGCATGGAGATTACGGGCATAAACCCCCTTTTGGGGGGGCCTATGTTCAGCAGTGGACTAGGATAGGCTGATAATGATGATGATATTTAATAGTAATTTGGTAAATTTAATAGTCATTTAGGAAATTATTATTATTTTTTAATTACTCCGTAATCTGACATTTCTAGTTAATGTGAGAAACTCCATAACTGTGTCATCAGTTTATCAAAGATGTGATTAGTCTAATTACCTACTTTATCATTGTTTGTTATCGGTATGACACTTTGTTTTATAAATTCATTTTTTAAAGTAATGTAAACGTACAAACATTTTTATGTGGTTTGTAAACATCTATAAAAGATTTATTTTTTAATGATGAGTATACTCTATCGTCATCATCACCGTCGGCCTCTAGATGTCCACTGTTGGACATAGGCCTCCCCTAATCGGTGCTACTCCTTCCGGTCGTGGGCCTTCCGAATCCAGTAGCTTTCCGCGGTCTTCTTCAGGTCGTCAGAACACCTGGTAGGAGGGCATATATTTCGTGCATACTCTATGTATATACAAAATATAAAAAATATATAGAAAGCAAACAAGAAGGGTGATACAAAATTACATCTTATTTCCGTAAGAAATTTCTTCTAATAGAACTGTAACAGGAAATCATTTAATAGAAATAACTTCTATTGTGTCAACCAGGTGCTTGTTTTATTTATGTTCTGCATCACCGTTTTCCACTCTCGTAAGCCATGTATCTCAGGCCTCGCCTCTCACTAATTCAGTGTAACTTATCTAATACTTTTTATCAACGTTTAATAGAGCAAATTTTTAAATTAATGAATGGGACATTAAATATCATGCTTAATGTCACACATGTACATTGTACATTTTTACCTTGTAAAATTATGTATGTATATATTCAGGAAGCCTATGAGCAGTGATAGCCTAGTGGTAAAAAATTCAGCCTTTCACTCCGAGGGTGCTCGATTCAAACCCATGGCGCGCACCTCTTTTTATAAGTGCGTTTTAAATTTAAATATCACTTGCTAACGGCGAAGGAAAACATCGTGAGGAATTTATTAAAAAAAATGTCTAAGGTGTGTGAAGTTTGCCAACCCACACTTGGCCAGGATGGCAGACTATGGCCTTAATCCTCTTAATATGAAAGAGGACCCATATTCGGACAGTGGAATTATAATGGGTCGATTATTATTATTTATTACTAGCTGATATACCCTCCCGCTCCGTTGAACGTAAAATAATTGAATTAAACTTGGGTTCATGTTATTTTCTTTAATGACATGCAACTTCTAATAAACTTTAAGGTATAATAAAGGGAATCATAACGCGTTTTTCTTTTATTTTGATTGACGTCAAATGTTTTACAGTTGGGGACAGGTGGTTTATATGTGAAAAGAAAATTGTTTTTTTTACTATTCTCCTCGTATTTTTTAAGTTTTTTCTCTTCATAAACATACAACAAAAAAGAAATCAGCCGAATCGGTACAACCGTTCTCGAGTTTTACGTTTACCAACACATTTAGCGATTCATTTTTATTTATAAGGTTATTATATTCGTTAAGTAATATTTAAACCACGTTTATGACCTTTTACAGGCAAGAATCTAGACATAATGAAAAAGATGACGATACAGATGGAATTTCTATCATCAGCGACAGTGACCATGAAGCACAATCACCACCGCCTAATGAAACTGTATTTGAAAAGTATCAAGTGCAAGAGAACAATTTGACAGAAAATGAAATTTCTGATTTTGTTTCTATAGATCCACAATTGAACAATTATAATTCTGATAACCATGAACCAGCAATAGATCAAGATATAAAGAGATATGATCAAACAAAACATAAAACTTATGTTCATCGGAGGAATAAAAGACTAAGCACAGTCCTCAACATTATTGTACTTGGGAGTGTCATAACAGCGGCAGGAGTAGCTATTGGACATATGTGGGGAGCCAGGTATGATTGTACAATGCAAACAACATCTTCTGTTAACAAAATTTTGTCCAATTTATATAAGTTACAAGAAGAGAACGCATATTTGCGCGGTAAACTAAAGGAGTTAGCCTTTGTCAATAATCACCAAATATATCAACAAAAAACATCACCCAAACACAATAAATGTAAGAAAGTTTTTGAAGAAGCTTTAAATAGCAATGGACCCCGAAAGCATACTAAATGTGTTGATGAGAATTACAACAATGCTGATAATTTAATTGAACACATCAGGAAACCCAAGTTTGAAAAAGAATTTATTGCTGACATTGACAAACTTAAAACTGTATATCTTCAAAATAAAAGTTGGTTGGATGACGAAATATCCCGAAGGATGAAAATTGAAGAAGAGTTACTAAAAAAGTACAATGATGAAGTTAATTCTGCCAAAGGATTAAAGAAAGACTCAGTTCCTGAAAAGCAAGGAGCAGATTTGGAACTTTCTGATGCTGATGTACCTGAAGAAAAGACGGGGGAAAAGTTTGTAGATTTAGAACACTTGATCACTGACGTCTTTGTGGAAAATAAATTACCCGATACAGAGTCTTCAGAGACTGAACAGAAGTCTAGATTTAGGCGTAATGAAGAATACGAAACAATAAAAGAAAACGATTGGTTAAAAGCTAAAGAGGGTTTCAATGTAGTTGATGAAGACATAAATATGGACGTTACATATAGTGAAAAATCGGAACTGGGTGTTGACTCTAATGTTGGGACGAATGGAATTCTTAATGTAGATGGTAATGAAAATTTGTTATTAGAATCGAAAATTATACAGAATGACAATAATAATGACCGAGAACAAAATATACATAGTAATGAATGGATCGAAATGAAGCCTCAATTTCGTCGCAATGAAGAGCGTTATGAAACTGAATATGATAATACTTTTTCAAAGCCAAAAAAAGATGCTTTTAATAATCGCAAAGAAAACGTAAAATATAGTGGTGATAGAAACAAAGAAAATACAAAAGAACGTTACGAAAAACGTTACGGAGATGAAGCTGATTGGCTCAAAAACGCACAAGAACCCAAAAATACGCGGAAAAAAGAAAAACGTGGTAATGCAAAAAATTCAAGTAAACATAACTCAGATACAAAGAAAAATAATAGTAATGCACATAAAACACTAGAATTCGCAATAGGCGATGAGGATTTTTTAATAAACAATAGATACGTCATTAATAAATTCAAGCAAGAAAGTAAAAATAATGAATATACGAATTCGAATAAAAAGCAAAAAAGAAAGAATAAGTTTAAAAAATGGGATATGAAAGGTGAATTCGGTGAGAAATTTGAACCTGTCGTACTTCCTGAAGATTTCACTTTGAACTACCCACATAAAAGTTTTGATTCTGTATCTTCTAACTTTGAGGACACCAATGTTAATAACGACGGAAATAAATTTAGAAAATTACACACTAAGGGTGAAATCTTTGATATGAGTAGTGAAAACGACATACAAGACGGAAATTGGTTCGAAAAGCGATCAGCTTTTCGTACCGAGGCTAGGAACAAATACCACGCCCAGCTTGGTAATACCAGCCCCAACAATTCGAGTTGGTATTTCCGTAGAATGCGTAAGCGAGAGCAATGTCGCGCCAAGAGGAACAACAGCACTTACAGAAAGATTCATAAAGACAAAAAAATCACTAAATGAAGGAGTAATTTATAAAAACACCAAACTTTTTGGAATTATTCATGTACAACATTCAAAGAATGTAACATTTTGATTGTGATAGGAGATAGTTTTAAAATTACTTTGTAGATTTGACATTAACAGCTATTTTAGAGATCTCTTAGGAATAATAGGTTATGTGGTTATAATTTCAATTTTAATAAGCAGGCGCTAGTTATACATATTTTCTTTATTTTATACTTAGCTTATATTTTTAGTATGTTATTCTTTGCTTTTAACTTTTTTAATATGCATATGACTTTTCCTATATTTATATTGACTTCTCTTTCCCTTGATAATTGTTACTATTTTTAAAATGCACAGTATTGAGTCATAGATACCAATTTGGTATGTTATTTACTGCTTTTTACCAATTGAATGAAATCATTATTGGGTTGTGTTTATTTCGTGTGAAATTTAGTAAATAAAAATATATTTTGGCTCTTAACAAAGTTAGCAATGCTAATCACATTGTTTCTTTGGTGTTTTTAATGGTAGAACGTTCAAAAAACGTATATTAAATATTTCATATTATTAATGAAGTCTGTGGCTTAATCATTCACATGGTTTCAAATAATGAACTGAGAAACATTTTTACACATACATAGCTATTTGAAACAATTGAATGCGTTTTTATTTAGAAATGAAGCACAGGTAATAATAATAATAACAGTATTGTCAATTTAAATATTTACCATTGAAGTAACAGTATTTTGCGAATTTTTTATTTGATGCTTTTACATTGACACCCTTGCTTAATGTTTATATCCAGTGATATTGTAGTTTTAACAAATAAATTCTCTGTAAGTTATTACGATAAATTGTGTTTTATTTTTTTATTATAACCCAAACAGTACGATAATAAAAGATTTTCATCAATTTGAATTTTGCCGACAATTAATTATACATAGCATAACTTCGAAACCCATGGATGTACTATCATTATTTGAAATATTGAGCGCCAGATCTAAATTCCCCTTTTTGCGGTAGTTCAGTGTCGACTCCATGATACTCTTGTGTGTTTCAGAATAAAATTGCTATAAATACTACCGATTGTTTTAGACTATAGAAAAACGGTTAAATCGTGATAATATCACTTATGAATAACTTTTGAGTGAAAAGCAACTCGCTTTCACCTTATTAAATTTATGATGTTCCAATGTCACAGAGATCACAAGACTACATCAATAAGAATACATCTTGTAATACATAATGATTAAAACAATAATTACTTCACTGCAATAATTTATTTTGTTGTAAAAAGCACATTTGGTTTGAAATGAATATCATTCATATTATTGAATAATGTTAAACAAAACATTTTTAAAAACACTGTCAAATCATTAGATCATTCTTAGAAGATGACAGAACCACAAATCATCATTCGTTTTAATCTCCTCCTATGACTCCACTGAATACTAAATTAATTGCTTGATTCACGTCACCTGAAATAAAAATACACTAAATTAAACTTTAAATCATTTGATGTTACAAAACGTTTGTGATGTTACTTACGTTTTCTGGACATGGCTTAATTTTTTTAAATTCTAAGAACATAGCGCAATGTTAGGCAGTCCACTTAATGGTCACTGTATGAATACCTGCGCAGATGAGCAGCGCGCGCACGTTGATGGTATCGTCCAGCAGCCCCAGCTCGTGCATGTGGTGCAGCTGCCGGGAAAAATTGCCGTCCTGCTCGCTGGGGCTCTGCGACGATGACGCTTGAAAATTATCATACAGCACATTTCTAAAGTGTTCTATTGCTGGTTACTTGTTATACTGGTGCTGGTGGTGTTAACTGCTGGTTACTGGTCATAAAACTAGTGGTAGCAAATTTAATGCGATGTAAGGTGAAGTTATTACATGTTAAGGTGGGTTTCCACTGAACAAAAATTGCCAACTTTTCTGTTGTCAACAAATGTTGGTGACAAAAGTTTCAAAGACAAGACAATAAACGCTGGTGGAGATGGCTTGTTGTCAACTAAAATGCTGCTTAATTTGTTGGAGCTTGGTTTATTTTCAGTGGAGACATAATTGAAACAAAATTTAACGATTTTTTGGAGAGATGTGAACAGTTGGAAACAGAAGTTGCCAACAATTTCAGTTTGTATATCAACATACATAATAATTTACCCAAAATACAATGGAAATCCATTGCTTCGAAGGTGTTTTTGTATTGATGCAATCCTCTTTGTTATTTTTTCATTAAAGCTGTCAATGTCATTAAAGAGGTTCGATATGAAGACCTGAAGATCGAGCTCAGTAACATGCTATTGGAGAGGCTTATGCCCAGCAGTGGACAGAACTAGGCTGCTGCTGATAATGATGATGAAATTCAGTTGTAATGTAATCTTTGTACCTGTAGTGCTTTGGTCCATTGGCGTCGCAGGGTTACTGGAGACTCCAGTTCTGTTTATAGCGTCAGTGATCGCCTCGTTGAACATTTCCGGTGTGATTATAGATCTTGAACTGGCTGTTACATGATAAAAAGGAGGAGAACAAAAGGTTTTTTTTTTACTCATATATGGAAATAGGTACAGTGATGAAAATTAGAAATAAATAGTAGTGGGATATCAAAATCAAATGGATATTTTCTGAAAAGTCGCAAGTTATGAAATTTAAGAACTGTCTAAAAAAACATTTCATAAATGTCATTAGCATTTCGGGTCTCATGTTCGGGCCTAAATAGAAGTATTGAAAAATCAAATCTTTGCATAAATTTTTATGAGCCGCTCAAATTAGTTCAGAATTCTGGATGTTTTTTAGACTTGCCTACACAAAATTTTGCTGTTTCATATTGTAAGCAATCAAGACATTAGTGTTTACAAGTGAAACAATACCAACATTTTTATTTTTACAACTGTTATTTTTAAGTTATATTATTAATTAAAGTAAAAGGTATTGTCTTTTTAATTAATGTATTTTTAAATAAAAATAAGCATAAGTTTCAAAAGCCTTTAGGAATACTGCTTACCAGAACCAGGCGAGGTTGCAGAGCGGCCGGGCTCGCCCGCTGCCTGCAGGAGCCGCAGCAGTCCGTCCTGCTGCCGCCCGCCAGAAAACACCGCCTCTGTAGCCGCCTGTAAATATTATACAATTCTTAAAATATCTCTTATGCTTTGTTTTTTTTTTATAAGTATTAATATTTTACTGTCAGTACTCTCTGTGTACTCTGTAAAGGCCCTAAAGTGGTATAATGTAATAGTACTGTTTTTGGTAAATTTTCACTTTCCAATAGATGAATATAACCATAAAATATTGAGTAGACTTTATTTTTAAAAATGCTTATTGAGAGCAAAGCCTAAAGAAATGGATTGGTTAATAGATGGGCCTTAATCCATTAGATACTTGAAGTCAATTTATGTTTTATAAATCAAATGATTTTATTTTACTAACACACTATTGTAAGAACGCAAGACAGATTGCAAGTACATACTATAATAAGCATAAAAAATCCAATCACCTCTACATACTGATATGCTATTATATGTATACCTGCAAGGCTGCAGCAAACTGTTCCTGAGTGATAGGATTACGCCCTTCTCCCTCCTCAGTTTCTTCTTCCTCTGCATCTTCATCCTCAGACAGAGCCTCCAGTGAGTATGCAAATCCAGAAGTGGGTGCTGGTGAAGAACATAGTAGAAATTATTTAACACAATATACATTAACATAAAACAATGTTTACAAAAGTATAAACACAGTGTTCCAATATACTCTTTAAGTACATATTAAAAATCCTGTGCTGATCAAAAATTTGGTTGTTTCAATTTAAACTTCACAGGTAGCACAGAACATTTTTAAGCCAAAAATCCCTGTGTAAGGTCACCAAAGTCTACAGGACAGGTGGCAAAGTCAAAAATAATATTTCAGGATAATGTCTATTAGAAAATTTCATAACAGTGAAAATAAAATAGAGTAAAGATACCATTGTCTGTTGACCCAGAGGATGATCTAGATCTAACAAGACGCATCAGATGTCTCAGGGCCATCACAAGATGTGGATGGGCATCGGCCCCTCGCCTCATTGTCTGCAGATTGCCTCCCAAGGCCGCCAGTAGTTCCACTTCATGCAGAATGGAGAGAGTCACACAGTTGTCATTAAGAGATGGAGCATGTTCCATTATCTCAGCCATTGCAGATTCATCGTTTAATAACTGTGGAGGAAAAAATGTACTATTATCTCAGTACTGACACTACACTCATTTATAGCAAAAAGCAATAGTTATTAAAACAATTTTTACTTCAATTGGCTTGTCATAACAATACATAACAAAAATTCATACTTTTAATGATATTTTCATCAATATTTCGCCTAAAAAATTGGTAAAAAAAGGCAATCTGACAATTTCTAATACACATTCTATCAAAACATATACATGATTAAAAATCGTATATTTTTAAAGATAATATAAATATCAAAATTAGGTTCATTATCATAGTAAATAATAACCTGCATAGCCCTGGTCCAGCCTGGTGCATTCGGAGTGCAGCCCAGGGTACGAAGTGATGAATTTAATTGCTGCAACTCAGCATCGGAGAAGGTAGGAGCCGGTGCTGCTGGCATTGGCTCCTTCTTCTTAACAACATGTACCATCTCACCACTCTTTACGCCACTGTCTTGGAGTGTAACATTATCCTTCAATATCTTGCCATGATGAATAAGTTCTGCAATTAGGATATTATTTTTGAAACTTACAATGGCATATTTTAGGTAAGACAAGTATCGATAAACCTTTTACAACTGCACATTAAATTTAAAATCATCATACTTGAAGCAAAGCTTAAGACAACCAAGTTCAAAAGATCAATTACGATCATTGTAATTTAGACTTTAATTTATGATAAATAAAAATGACTGTATCACTTTAATAAATCATAAGAAAAGCTCATAAAATACTGTTATTACACAGTTCTAGTTTTCTAATCAATGGATAATACTTGGATCACTGATGTTCAGAAAACCTATACATTTCGTCCACCAACCCAACTGTACATCTAATTTACCCTAACCATCAGGCTTGTACTCTTTATTAAAAACTTGCAATGTTGATGTAGAATTGCATTAATGTTTCAAACAAAACGCAAAGAACAAAGGAGCCAAGGTAGAGCATTTAACACATTTTAAGTTGGAAAGTACGTCTAATACGTTATAATGTAACTTTTGTATATTGACAGTTTTTGAGTAAATTATTTCATGAAAGTCGGTCTGCCATGTTTTTTTTTTCATAGAATACGATTAATGCGTTGTAATGCTTACCTAAAGAAGTGGATGGTATGTTACTTTTCTTTTCAGCTTCTACTTTAAGCTTGTCAACAGTGTTGTCAAGTGGGAAATTCTCAATTTTGTAGCGTTCAATTGGCCCTGGCTTCACTTTGATTCCCAAAAACACGCAACATTGATTCTCCATTGCTTCCTCAAAATCTCAATAAGCTATTCAAAATGCGTATAGTGCCCTGTTATGTACATAAATAAATTATGGATTTAAACAAGAAATATGTTAACACAAAGTATATATCGATTAAATTTACATAATTACGAGAAAAATTACTGTAGTACTTTGCAATTATATTAATTTGAAATGAACATCTGTTATAATATACAGGAAAATGAAAAGAATAGATATAACTAATCACTTACAACGTCAAATACAAATATTTTTCTCACAGACTTGCTCCAGTATAAACAACGACGAATGAAATAAAAATGTCAAGTCACAGTCACAGTAGGGATGTTAAAAAATAATCGATTTTTATTTAAATCGATTATTATTTTCTTATAATCGATTTTTTGTAAATCGATTAATTAAATTACGCGTTTAAATCGATTTTCAGAAACAGCTCGTATCTATGCGATAGTTGAAAAAATCTTGCAGTAAGTTTCAATTTTATAA
>DWDT01001533.1:0-15648 GCA_018245595.1 Microceris scylla | reverse complement strand
CAAAGGAGTAGGCAGAGGAGAGTAGGTAATACTTTTGCTTCCCATGATGAAACAGATGGTGAGCCTATTGCCATAGCTGGTCACATCTGGCACAGATCCGATAGCCGCTGGAGCTGACGTGTTCTGGAGTGGAGACCGCGACTTGATAAATGCAGTGTAGGACGCCCTCCAACTAGGTGAAGTGACGATATACGCAAAGTGGATGGCAGTTGGATGCGAAGAGCTAAAGAACGAGCTCAATGACGTGCCATTGGAGACGCCTGTGTCCAGCAGTGGAAGGAAATAGGCTGATGATGATGATGATGATAATGAGCATAGATTCAGACTCCGAATAACTACTATAAATTCTAAGTTAGCAAAACCCGAAAGTATCCAACCAGTGAAATCGAATCCACGACTTCTGGATCAGCAATCGCCCTTGCAACCATTCGACCAACGAGGCAGTCGCCAAGATGATTATATGTAGAAAGCTATAATATAGAAATGGAAAATTACTGGGAATGTATAACTCTGCCGAAAAGTATATGTATATTAGGTACTATAGTGTTAAAAATATTCGCAAATCTACAATATTTTTTTACTATGAAATATTTTAATGTAATATATTCAGTTAATTAACATATTAATATAATTAAACACAAATATGCTTGTGTTTCATTTTTATTGAGATCGCTGTCGTTTTATATTTCCAGTTTAAATCAAAGTACTGTTAAGTTTATGTTCTGTGAATGTGTTTTATATAATTTTTTTAATTTTATTAAATTAACAATGCAATTTATGTTACAATTTAAATTTATGATATTGCGAAAATCTAAGTCGTTATAATCAACTATTTTTACCATGCCAATTTTGTTCACGGTTCTCATCCCAAAATGACCGGGGCTTAGGTCAGTGTGGCAGAGACTAAGTACGGATTGGTAGACTTCTCACGCCTTACACAATATTATGGAACGATTTGGTGAGCATGCATGTGTCCTCACGACGTTTTTTGCATTATTACAGCATATAATAATTTTGTTCAAAAACTCCACATCATTTTATAATTAAAGAGGAATATCTAAGTCAATGAACAGATATTTCATATCTGCCACATGAGATTTTATCCCCTGTTCTAAATACTTCTTTGACGGGAACAATTTGTAACGCCCCACGCATCTGAACTCTCTATTTGATCCTTGACATAACAAATGTTCCAAGTTTGACTTTGAAATGCTAAAAATCCTTTTACTTGAAAGCAGACGACAGATGTATTTTTTAAATTTAAACAAGCAAACAGGCAGACGGACTTCCTAATGATAAGTGATCATTGTCAACTGGGGAAGTAAAAAATGCCAGAGAAGTTGCCAATGCTTTGTTGACTTTGAAGAAGAGCTCTTTTAACCCCGTATCATTGCTTAACATGTCTTTTCAAAATATCAAATTGACCTTGTTTTCCTTCAGCACTGATTAATTAATGTTAATTAATTTACAACGGCTCTACAACGGTGCGTGCTCTGAAGAACTGTTCGAACTAATTCCCGTGTTAGCCTTCCTTCACCGCATCACTTGCTGAAGATTGAGGTTTCATTCGCATCATCTGGACTCGTGGCGGTTTTCCACTGATCGGTTTTCACGATCTTTTTTACCACGCACCTGCAAAATGTAGATTGAGTTCCCATCCGAAGTCTTTCCGGAGAATTATGGCATAGGGTTCTTCAAGAAAACCGCAAAGAGAGCTCTCCTTCAAAGCCAGCAAAGCATTGACCATTCCCCGGGAGTGTCTATAGGCGACGGTGACCACTTATCAGCAAATGGCCCATCTGCCTATTTGCTAGGCTAAATATTAAAAAAAAACCCAGTGGTTCAGATTTCATGCCTTCCATAGATGTTTATACCATGAATTCTTTTGTAATGAGCAAATATTGCTTTTATTATTATAATATCGTGACGTCAGGTCTCTTATAAAACATACAGTGCCCGAAGTTCAAATATCTTTATCCATATAGGTAGATATACCCGAAATGCTTTTTAACCTTCCGCTTAATATCATGTAGATACCAGTAACAATGAAGCTAAGTATTAGTACTTATATTTAATAAAAAAATAGGTAATTAGTAAATTTCGATTTCCAAATATTTGCAGGAACTCTCCTAACTTTCTACAAAGGTCAGAAAAACTAATTATTCAGTTACTAATTAAATTGCTATCCTGAAGCCTTATAATTGGTTTCTGTAACTCTAGGTTAATCAGTGATTTGTTTCACTATCTAATATTATCCCAATTCGTACTAAAGAGAAGATTTTAGGAAAATTCCTAGTGGAGGAAAATAAGTTTGTCTACTTACTGAACGTTAATAGACTTTACGCGTGTCATGATCGCACTCGTAGCTGACCAGGCTAGTCTTATTAGACTACCAGTTCAATCCTATTGAACTGTAGCATTCACTCAGGTCCCTTTCAAAATTTTCTAATAAATTTCTAGTCAAAAGTGTAGACATATGTATTTTTGATAGTCTTTACAAGTAACAAACAGGCTTCCAGCGCAGTATATCTAAGGTTAGGACTCATTCTGTGGGGTTGATATCGTCAAAAGGGACTGAATTATTAGACTTAGAGTTGGAAGAATAGTAAATAAATAGTATGCCTTAAATCTTTTTTAGCTAAAGGATTTGGCTAACTAAAGCTAAATGGGACAATCTTCGGAAAATGGTGGATGGGACATGATAGGACTGGATAATACTCACGGGGGTAGGAGTAAATCCAATAGTGACCCGACAATCTTATTAGATGCCCTTGGTGAATTAGTGAGGTCTTAGGGGATTAGAATTCAGGTGAGTTCAAATCATAGCGCGCAAAACCTTACAAAAAATATACCTTCATTTTAATATTAAATATCACATATTGTACCGTTCAAGGAATACATCGCAAGGAAATATACACATTTTTAAGTTCTCCGTAATGTTGTCTAAGGCGTGTGAAATCTAAGAAACCGTAGTTGGCTAACGAAGAAGAATATAGCTTAAACCCTTTTCCACATCCAACAGGGACATGTAGAAAGGGCTGAATGCTGATGATGATAATGAGATGATTTTTACGAATAAGTCAGCTATACTGCGTACGTAAATTTATTACCCCAGCCGATATCTCTACTTGATATGGAATATTTTATTTTGCAATTTGTATGATGCTTATTCGTAGATATTAACTTGTAATTTACAAGTTCTTATTAATGACACTAGAGGATTTATATATTAATGCTATAGGAATTATGATATAGGATTGTTTCAATGCTTTCAAGGTAAAAGAAAAGTTTCCATGAATGTGACATAATACTTTGGTTGTTGTTCCAGGTTGTTATGCGGCTAATGGGGTAAGTAGGTAGAGTTAGTTATAAACTAAAAACATACACTATAGTTATATAGTTCATTTGATGAGCCAAGAATTTTGTTTAAATGATGAAATGTCACCCAGGAAACTCCAGTTAAATATGTGATAAAATAATAGACCAAAAAACAAATTGTACATCCATTATTTTCTTCGTGAGTTGTAAAATATTCTGCCCTTCCTGGTAGAAACAGATAGCTGTAGCAGAAGCTTTTTCAAAAACAGATTTGAAAAGAATCCTATAGACATTGAGAAAGGTGAACCTCTTTATTGTGGTAGGCAATAGTTTAGACCTAAGTCATGACATCAATTTATACCATCAGATGACTGGCCTGTCTACCAGCCCATAGAATGAAGGAAAGATGAAGGTAAAAAGCCTATCAGATTTCTAGTTTGCAACCAAATGATCTTTAAGGCTGTGTATATAAAGAATACTTAATCAGAATCGCAAATATAAGTATGTATGTCTTTACGTACTAAAGCATTCATAGTTTGAGATAAATCAGCTTCAATTCAGCAGGGACTTAAGTTTAAAGCTTGTCCCATTTTATTGGTCGCAAATAAAATTTAGTGCAGTTGTATCGACAATTATCCAATTGGTGTAATTGCGGCTGTCACGTTGGCAACGCTGATGGTCGTTGGAGAGTGACAAAACAAGTTTACAACGAATTTTAAAGCGTTGGATCTATAAACTGCTCGTTAAATCTCGAAGGCGATGCTTGTAAATTTCCTCAGGAGTCGAGCAGTTTTACGATGGACACTCGCCCCGCCCACCTGCGACTTTGTGGTCTCTGGATGGTCTCTATACATCGATCCACCATAAAACTGCAAGAGATGGGCTGTCGGCATTCTTTCCAACTGTAAATCTACCTGTACTTGAGTATTTATAGTTAATTATTTATTGGTGCATCGTACATAAATTCCTAACCGCTCGCTTGCTGGAACGTGGCTTTAAATATTTTATAGTTCCCCGTTTACCTATATTGTGTTGCGAAATCATTTGCACATTTCTCCCGTTGATGTACACCGCCTTTGTCCCTTAACAACTACTTGTTAGTAAAATACTCGTTTCATAACTAACGAACGAAGTAATCCGGGCTCTTATGTTCTGCGATTCTTTATCTTAAGGTTTTGTAAAAGATGGATATAATTTTTCGATAAAAGTAGTTCTAGTATCATATTGATATCCATTTATTTGTTACCCATATAAATGTATCAGAATATTTATTTACTAATAAGAATGTCACATAAAGCGATATTTAAGTCAATTTTTTGACGCAACTAAATTACATTATTATTGATATTAATCGGTGTCAAGAACTAATTAATTTATTAATATTAATTAACTAGAGTCTGTATTAACAGAATATCTATTAAGATATTATACTGTTTTGCTCAGAACTCTATTAAAACATATCAGCCATAGACTCTGCAACAAAGTGAAATGGTAGAGATGAGAAATATGCTTTGAATTTTTAATTCAATAAATTATCTTCAAATTATATACCTATCGAAATTATGAAAAATATAGTTTAATGCCGTGAACTCTATTCAGTATGATTTTTGCTACATACTGTGATTTGCAGTAAACAGTAAAAAATTAATAGCTGTATGAAAATTTCAGTAGATATTTAAAATCTTATTTAAAGTGTACGAGATTGTTCATAACAAGTTAGAATTAATATGTCATATAAAAATATAATAATATTTAACACAATTTGCCTCAATAATTTCAGTGCACTTTTATTTGTCTTCACATTGAATTGATAAAAAAAAGTTATTACCAAAATGGAAATCATGAAAATTAACAATAGGTACCAAATGGTATGTATTTTTTTTATAAAACACTTATATCTTAATTCATGATTGAAGCCACTAGAATACTTATTGATGTAATTGTTCAAAAGCATTAAGAAGACAACAAATAACTGCGAAGAAAAAGGTGCTCATATAAATTGAATGTTCTATTCAATGTAATTACTATAGGTAAGTGGTAACTTTAAAAATAAGTTCATTTTAATTAAACTTCATTAATTTTATGTCAATTTTATCTCGTTCAACTTTTTGAAATGATCATATATACTAATAAATAATTAATTAGAATTTAGTATGGTAGATATAGTGTTTAACATACGAGTAAAAACTCTACCTAACGAGTCCACTTTAATAACGTTTTTAAATAGCTTTTGAGTTTTTTTCTCAATATACACAACACCTACATTTATAGAGTTAGGTGTAACTGTTAGTGTATAATAATGAGAACTCTAGCTAATATATGTGCTCTGCATTTTTTTATCTCTTTTATATTTGCCTCACGATTCAAAGCGATTTTAATATGTACCGCGTAGAAACTGGTCGATGTGCTCCTCTATAAGTATCTATAACAAATTAAAAGATGAGTCCATTAAACTTTGCCATTAACAACTGTGAAACGATTAAGAAACAATAAAAAAACTATGCCCCCATAGTTAAACGAATGACCTAAACCATCGATATCATGGTTTCTATGCGTTTACGCCATAAACATCACAATAACAACATAAAACCTATACTTATGCAATGTTCCACTGCCACACCGCCATACCACCGACCTGATAAAGCTGAAAAGGCAAGTTAAGCCTATAAAAACCATGCACTAAACACTAGCGACAATCAAAAGTGTAGTAAATAAATGAAATTCTCACGCAATAAACGGTTTTATTCAAATAGTCGTAAAGTTTGTTATTGCACACGTGCTGAATACGGTTACGACTTGTGAGGATGAATGAAACGTGCGACAGAGAGATGGATGCTCGCGCGAGAGGGACGGAAGATGCCAGTCCGAGCACGTGGCCGGTGTAACACAATTGTGTGCAATTTAATTTTAATTTCGGAAGTCAAATATTTTTATGATTTTGCTTGTATGTAACAACTTGGTATGGACAATATATTATAAATGTATACGAATCTTGTGCTGATTAATTAATGAAATAAATATGTAGTAGTCTAAACTGGTTTTTTTTTTGTATCTTCTGTTTCAAATATACTTAATATTTATCCATTACTGAAGACGAAAAAGCAATGTAAGTAAATTAAATGTGTTAAATCATGAAGAAATGAAAAGTTAAATACAATGAATCAAAAGATGAATCAAAAAATAACGAAGTTACGTTATTTATCCATTACTAAGGACGAAAAAGCAATGTAAGTAAATTAAATGTGTTAAATCATGAAGACATGAAAAGTTAAATACAATGAATCAAAAAATGAAAGGGCTTATATTTATGAATCCCAAAATTTCACTCAACACCTCAAACATATATCACGTACTTATATCCTAATTCCGTTCTATAGTGATAAGACAGCACTAGTACCTTGATAAGATTTTTTAAAAAATTATATACGGAAGTGAATTACATAATTTCTATATTAGAAAAGCATCATGACATGATTCTTTTATTTGGTTTATTTTACTTATTTAATATGAATATGTAAATCAAAATATTTATAATTTATCAAAATGCAAAATGAAAATGCAAAATATCAAAATGCATGCAAAATTTTGAGAAATTATAAATATTTTTATTTATAATAATAACAATAATTATTATTATTATAAATAAAAAAATATTTATAATTTATTAAAATTTTGCAACGGCATATTATAATATTTTGGAAGTGCTTTTTTTAAAATTTCAAATAAATTTTTCTTTTTGTTTAATCAAGATTTAAACTATATTCGTACTGCCACTGTTTTGCTTCATGCCATTCAGTTTGACAGCTAGAAGTGCCGGAATGGTTTGTGATTGGCGGTGAATGTTCTGCACCGGATCACTATTGGCGTAGAAGAGTCGACCGCGGGGAAGCGCGGGGCCCGGCGCCATAACGAACAATGGCCGGCTGAATGGTCGTTAGCGAATAGCTTTTATCTCTTTCTAATATAAGCCACGCAGGTAGGAATTAATGAGACGGAGATGGTTCTGACGCGTCGCCCCTTGCGTTCGCCGCTCTCGCTCGCACGCGCTAGCCCCGTTTCGCCGTCTCGCGCGCGGCGCGCGGCAGCGGTAACGCTCGCCACGACGGGGAATTCAGAGTCGTAGAGCCTCATACGCGGGTCATAAACGATCCGCGGCCATAGTAGAGGTGCACGCGCGAGAATCGATCCGAATCGCCGGCGATAAACGCATCTCCCGCGAGGCGATCGTCGCGCGCCGCGTCGCCGCCGAGCGATGAGTTCCAAGTTCATCATCGATAGCATGCTCCCAAAGTACCACCAGCAGTTCCACCACCAGAACTTATTCGCGGGTGCTGGGGCATCACCCATCGAGGCTTCCCTGTCGTCCTCGTTGTCATCATCGCTATCGACGTCTCTGTCGTCCTCGCTGTCTGGAGGGCTGGGGGCGGCGGCGCTAGGGGCCGGGTCGCCGGGCGCCGGGAGCCCGCAGCGGTCCTCGTCTTCATCATCGGCGTCTCCGGGAGCGCCGTCGAGGATGTATCCATACGTGTCGCATCACCAGCAGTTCGGCGGAACGGTGCCGTTTTCGGCCGGAGGTGGGCTGTCAGCGGATGACAAGAGTTGCCGCTACCCAGCCGCAGTGGGCGCAGATCCGATGGTCAACTACGCACTGGGGCAGCACAATGGTGGGGCGGCAGTGTCGGCAGCATCAGCTAGCATGGCGGCAGCAGCGCAGTTCTACCACCAAGCAGCGGCATCCGCGGCCTCAGCAGCCTCCGCCGCCTCCGTGGACGCGATGGGCGCCGCCTGCTCGCAACCTTCGGCCCAACCTCTGCCCGACATACCCCGCTATCCTTGGATGTCCATTACTGGTAAATGCTTTTATCCTTTACGCATGATTTGTTTCTTGTCGCTCCCTGGACGGCTTCCTGTGTGGAATAAAGCAAATTTACTTAGCGGTAGTCGTGTTTGTGCTAGTTCTGGATACCTACATTGGATGCCTGAACGTAGTAGCTTTTCAAAATGTTATATTAATCAAATTAGATTGTTAGTAGTCCAATACGTCGTATTCAGTAGAAAGTACCTATTATATATCATCATATAGTAGATAATTGGTACATAGAAAATGACAATTTTTTCATATTGATTGCTTTTATCTAATTGTTTTATAATTTGCGTTGTAGCATTCGTTTAATGTCACTCCGTAAACATTAGTTTAGTACTTAGTTGCATCATAAAAGCCTATTATATCTCTGTATATGTATGCAAACACTAAATATGTACATAAACAGTATATGAACATTAAAATAACCTACTTACGTTGTTACAATGGTTGGAGAAGCAATAATTAAACAAGCCTTTTATAATGAGTTTAAATTTGTATTAGGACCGATACAGATAGCCTTAAGAACACAATTTTCTTACCTAATATATGTATTATTATTCGACACATTAATATGTATATATGTATATACTTATATAAAGTTAATATAGGAATAAATCTTATTGGATATACTTATATATAGATATATATTGACATAGGTAGTAGGTACCTACCTATATGTTCTTAAGCATTTATAACATTTATCAAACAATGCAATAATATAAAAATATGTTATCACGTTAAGAGCTATATAAACGCAATAAAAAGTATATTTTATGACTTTTACGACCAATTATATATTTAGTGTGTTTTGATATCAGTATCATTAAATAATATTTAAATTATACGCAGTTTGTATCGGTATTTACAATTTTTACATTGTTGAAGTGTTTCAAAACAACAGTCAACTGCGTGAAGATACGCGAATAAATTGATTAAATGAATAAGCAATTAATTTATATATAATATATATTAACACTAAATCAACAATAACAATAAAATTAAATTACAAATAAATAAAAACCTCTTAAATCTCAAATTGATATTGCCGTCGTCTCTACTTACGTACACTCCGACGGCGGACTCTAAGTTATGGTTGTAGCTACTTATTTACTCGTCTCATTTAATATAATTCCGGACTTATTAAAAAGATAAAATAATTAATGTTAATCAGTTAAATAAAAATCACAACAAACATTACAATACTTAATAATAATAATAAATAAATAAATCAAATAACATTAATGGCAAGAAGAATTAAGATTTTAATTACCTACATGATTAAATTAAAAGTTCATTAAAATCGCGCCAATTGTGTTGCATGAATTAATCTTAAAAGCTTAAGAACAGTAATTTCTTAAAATTCTTAGGAATTTAAAAAATAGTGGTTCTTTTGTTTTTAAATTAGAAATATCTACGTTGAGACCAATAGTCCTTTTTTGTTTATAAATTCAAATTGAAAAAAGGATTACTAAAGCAGGTTTTATTTTTTAAATATAATAATAGTTTTATAATATTAATGTACCTTTGTAATTATCCAATTGAATGAACCTGCTCGTGATTATCAAATTATTTATTTTATATATCAAATATTAGCCTTCACTTATTAACTGTTTTCTTAAATTAAATCTATTTTAAATATTGTCGTTATCTGTCGATATTAAAAACAGTAGGTGTAGGTTTTATTTATAAGATAGATATTAAACTTATTATATATATATAATTGAAAATTTAAAATTTTCTAATTAATAGAAGTTTTCTTTTAAAGTATTCCATTATCTTCAGGTAGAGTCAGGTAACCTACATTTATTTATTATTTTATAATGTGGTTTATAGAACCTACCCATACTTTCAATATTCGATGACCGTTTTCTATGTATCAACATGGCTGTTACCTATTGTTATCTATGTTATATGTATTATTGAATAATTAACATAACATACAATCATCTCAGTTATAATACTTTTTCCGTATTATTACGAAAGCACATTTTTCTGATTAAAAAATCTATTAATTTTATATTATCCATGAATTAAAAACCATCGAACAAAAAAAACACCCAGTACATTTTCAACCGCATACGGAGATAGTAGATATAAACTTCTATAAATAACCAGTACGATATCACAAGATCACATGTGACTGGGCCCAACTGCAACAACAAAAACAAACCTAACCTAGGACATCGGGCACATTCTAGAGCTGTGCCCGATCGCGGAGTAGATGCATACATGACAAGCTGCTATCCACGTGAGGTCCACTTAGCAAACAAAAATGGCACTCTATTACACCACTAAACTGCCTGTACGTTTTGAATACAATGGCGCTATAATTTTTTATACGCAGTTTTATTTGCGACTCTACTTCGCTCGTACAATCGTGAATATCTTTAAGTGTCCTATCAGCGACACAATCGAACGTTACCTTATATGGTGTTATAATTAATGAACGATATCAAAACGCATCACCGTCGTTACTAGGTACCTACGTATATCATTTAAGATACAAAGCACGAATGCTTTAAACGCATTTCTCGTACTCTATCAAAGTAAACACCATAACTAATACACATTTCGTAAAATTAAAATTGAATTTAAAATCTTAAATCGTAGTTATGGTTAAATTAAAAATAATCATAATCTTCTTACAAATTTAAACACTAATCTGAAATATCGTAATAAGGAAATAAAAATTTAGATAAGCAGTTTGCATTTCATTACCTATATGTATTTAATTTACTCAAAATAACATGGAAGTGTACAATTTTATTCCATTATTGTACGATTAAAATTATTTTTAAATAAAACATTATCATTTATTATTATTATAAAATAAACATAAAATGAAAATATTATTTCAATTAAATCAATTTCATCTTAATTAAATTATGGTACCTATTTGTAAAATCTCACAAATCATTAAAAACATCGGTTAATTACATTATTAAATGAACATCTTGAAGTTTTTTTTGTTAATTCATTTTTTAAAGCTTAAAAATTAATTTATTAAATATAAACGGGGTCAAGAATCAAAGTTTAATTATATATATAAATATAGAGGCGTTTTTAATGTAGTTTTATTGATAATACAGCTACCTATATTAACATATATTATTTTATTAAAATTATAAACATACGTACGTACATTAAAACGTGAAACTCAGCTATTCAATTTACGTTTTCTACGTTTGATGCATAATAACGCTTTAGCTTCCATCATAATACAAAATTAAAGAAAATAGTAAGGTAAGGAAATATGCGGCGTTTTTAAAATTGTAGTACATATGTACATAGGTATATCAGAGATGGCAATATGGCGGCGCCCGCGCAATCCTTATCGATGTAGCCTCAAAAGTGCATTAGAAAAGATTTATCATACTTTTTAGCGTTTAAATATTTTATTACTTCATATGCGTTGAAATCTTATTAATAGTCGAGATTGTTTAAATAATTTGCATAATGAAACAAAATAATTTAATAACAATAATAATATAATATTAGATAGGTAGGTACATTTATTACGTATATTATAACATTAACTTTATTTTTGTGGAACTAAACTCCATAACTTCAAACCCCTAATTGTTAATTAAAAACAATATAGACATTCAAGTAGCCATCAACTCTTATTATTATTTGCAATTGAAAACGTCAGCAGGAAAAAAGTTAGCAAAAATTATAATAAAGCTAGAATTTTCGATGTCAATTAAAATTTTTGGTTTATGTTAAAATTTTGGAATTAAATAGGTATAATTATTTATGAGGTATGTTATTAACATTTAGGTAGAGGAAGGTGTGTGTTGTTTTCTAAAAAGGTCGAATTGAATAAAACAGGAGACCCTAGACACGAAAGTCACAACACAATAATAAACTAACATGCCTTTCGCATAAACAACCGATTATACCACTAATGAATGTCACATTGAAAATATTCTAAGGTTCATTCAATAATTGATTATTTGTAAATATATGTAAATTAAACTTCTCTCAAATTGAGCTGTTTGTATTTAAATAAAACCTACGGTTAATTTAAACCGTTTACAGTGAACTATTGTAGTTATTGTGGTGTTAAAGTTCAGTCATATTATATAGGTAGACGGACATAATATTATATCATTTGTATTTTATTTTATAATATTATATAAAACACCTAAATGCAAAAAGTCTATTGATTATAGATAAATCACTAAATACAATTATTGTAATAATATCTCAATTTCAATTCGCTACCCCGATTTGTAGATTATAAAAATAGTTGTCGTAACACACAGTATTTAGAAACCTCAACTTATTCAAAAAATTGAGCGGTGTGTATACGAAATACCGAACATATTTTTTGATATGTTTCTATCGGGCGGGAACCGTGTTAGTACCTAACTATTGACGTTGCAATTGTCTATAGATGATGGTGACCACTCACCATCAGTTGAGCCGTCCGCCTGTTTGCCTTCCCTTTAATATAAAAAAATAGTAGAGACATGTTATGAGCATCGCTAAAGAAGCCGCTGTATAGACGAATGTACTGTTTGCTGATATAAAGTTAGCAGTGGCATTAGATAGAAGTGTGAATCATAAACATTTTTACATATCGAGCGTGGCGCTCATCCCGCGCACATGTCGCCCATCAATAAGGTGGACACGTAAAGAGTCCCATAATCAAAGGCCGACGTGCCATCAAAACGCTCGTAGCTCATTGAAATTATACCGAATGGCCTATAATCGGCTTGTTTTGGTTCTGTATGCGACTATTTTCGTGATTTGTTGGCAATGTTAGTTTATAAAAATGAACCGAGCGACGCTAGTGGTGGCCGAATGTGACCGCGACGGATATACGGCGGCAGGTGGCCGCGACACCACGTGGTTAGGAAATAAAATCGCCGCCACGTCACTGCAAAGACATTTATTCGCCATAGAGTGCGATTATGCTACTTTTTATATGCAATAAAAGCTTTACACGTTACAGTTACGTTCCGTTGGATTCAATGAACTTATTCGTTTTTTAACAGTCGGTCTTGTTAGTTGGGATTTACACGTGTAGAGGGAGATATTAGAAACATTTCAGCGCTTAGTTCGCATGTACAATGGAAAAATTATTTAAAATTGAATAAATTCGATTCGAAAATCGAAATTTATATCTGTTCTTTTTCTACGTATTTTTACTAGTGCAAATATTAAAAAAATATATATTTAACAAAAACGACAAAAAGTAAAATTCGCCTCTTTAGTTTCAATGCAAACTTATAAATCTAAAACTGAGGTTTTGTAGATGAGCGGCTTGAACGAATTAATGTGAATCCGAGTGTACTTTTCAATATTTAATGAAAATTGGCGCGGTTATAAACACTTTTGAATCCGTTCCAAAACAAGCAAGATTTATAATTATAATCAATACTAACTCTTTACCGTAATTCCTGTCTTACTGAGTGAAATATTTACTCTTGATGCCTACTACTGATAGAAGAAGAGAAAAGGTTAACTAGGTTAGGTTACTTTTAACATTAATTTATGTAAGTCACATTTGATTTGCCATGCTACATATTTACAGAATATGCCGATAAAAATAAAAACGTTCATATTTGTATATTTCTAATAGTCGTCACGAATATTACCGTTTGTCCTGTAACCTGAGCATCATAAAATATTGCGAAGGGTAACACTGTCATACGCGGCATACCTACCTATCTCATTACACCGCACCTTTATTTCTGCGAAGGGTTAGGCAGTAGGAGTGTGTAGGACCTCAGTACGAAAAGTTCAATATGATTATATTTATTAATAGGTACATGTATCTATATATTACATAAATATATATATCAATAAGATAGTAGGTAGATAAACATACATAAGACATTTTCCTCCTTTAACGTTAATTTTTTGTAAATTAAACTGTTCAGTATGATTTAATTAACAATTACTTGGGCAAGAGCGAAAGTTCAATCTATACAAAATGAAATTATGATTATATCTACTATATAGCTACCTACTCGTCTAATTTGCAATTGCAATATTAAAGTGACAATATACTAAAATATTAAAGACTCTGCGCTCATCTATTTAAAGCCTAATCTAGGATTAGAATGTTTATTAAATAAACACTATTTGATATCTATTAAGTCTTGGATCACCTACCCTGAAATTAGCTAAGGTGAAAGCTAATCTAATTCTCAAATTCTGGAAATTAAATTTAAATCTAACTAAAAATAATTTTCATAAAACCATAAAAATATCTGCGCAAAGTACTATAACCGTCATTGTTTTATAACTCTAGCTATGACAGCTGTCAACAGAAACATAATAAACGATCAAACCAGTTCTATACCGGGGAAGTTAGAGAATAACGAGTGCAAAATATCTCAATACAAACAGACCTTAAAAACAAAGGCAGAAAATCGTCACGGCATAGATATATTGAAGTATAATCCGATCCCCCTCACATGGGAACGTGCGGCGGCGTGGAGCGGCAAGTCACATGTGCGCCGGCCGCAGAGCGCATGCGCGTCCCAACATGGCCGCCGGAGCCCGCCAATGGCGGCGCGGAGACCCAACGATAAGCGCCCTAAGCTATTGATTGGAACCGCACTTACTAATTACGAATTGATTTGTCTTTTGTTTTACTATACTGTAATTTAATAAGCTCTTAGTAGAGATAATGTGTAGAGACGATTTTAGAATAATTACAAAAGTGTTTGGCTATAAAGTGATAGATAGATACATATCTGTCGGAATAGAAAATTTGAAATGCTTGGATCCGAGTTTTATATGCATATCGGCTCAGGTTAGCAAGAATGATACAACTTTTTTGCAATAATGGTGTAACAAAAATTTTAGTACCTTAGTATAAGTTGTGTTAGTAGAGCTCAAAAATAATTATCTCTTTAAGTAGTTTTTGTTACATGTAATATGTACTGTAATTAGACAATTTATTTTTGATGAAAAAATAATAATTCTTTTTATAGTTTCAATCGCAGTGGTAATTAAACATAGGTATGACTTAAAAATATATACCAGATTATGTATAATGACGCGTTTGAAAGAGTTAGAAATTAATTAAATAGGTACATAGCATACTTATGATTTTTAAATACCTAGACAAATAGGTAGGTACTTGGCCTTATATAAACTCACTTTAAAATACCAAAAATGTTATTCTAAGAAAACAAGAAATCACAAAGAAGTGTAGGTTTATACAATATACACACCACATACATATTTATGTATAAATATACTAATTATAAATATATATTTTTATGTAGTATATATATTTATATGTATACCTATGTATATATGCATATATATTGTACATATTATCACCTATCGCACAATTTCACTGAACAGACCACTGGTTAATATGTCTGGATAGACATAAATCTGCTCTTTGTTAAATATACCTAAATCTTATATATAAAAATGAATGTTTGTATGTATGTTATCGATGAACTCAAAAACTACTGTACCGATTATTATGAAAA
>DWDT01001532.1:0-15653 GCA_018245595.1 Microceris scylla | reverse complement strand
CTAATTAAAAATGTACATCAAACAAAACTTCAGACACTTAGTCAGAACGTATAAAATAACCAAGAGATATAAAAAATTAACTAAATTCCATTTTTTAGGAAAGTACTTCGCTTACTTCGAATTATAACCATGTTTAATTTCATAGAAACTGAACGGGAAGCATCGATAACCGAGATTGTAATTTTCATAATCAACATAAGTTTAACGGTTTTACTATAAAGCTACATTTCGTGATTAAGACGCCAGACGATTAAAAGAACAGATTTGAATTTTTTTTTGTTTATTCGTTTTTATGTTTCGACTGCCTAATATACACGTGTAGGCATTATGTTACATTGACTGTGACATGCCCCCATCGGAGCGCACATGGAATATGTCTATTTGTGGACAATATGTGTGATTTGTCACTTTGTTCTTCCCGCGAAGTTACGACAGCGTAATTTCCAGGAAAAACAGCGTTTTTGCTGTCTAAAATTGACATTGAGCTAATAATCTTAAATTATAAAATAGACATACCGCATACTGGTGTACTATTTGTGTACCAATCCGCACTTGGCCAGCGTGGCAGACTATGCTCTAGATCCTTCTCATCCTGAAAGGAGACCGGTATTCAAGAGTGGAACGGTAGAAGGGTTGATGATGATGATTAAAAATAACCTTTCTCGCTGCGAAATGAGCAGTAAATAGAAAAATTTATATATAAGTGTAAAAAGAAATAAAGGCCATGGTTGTCCGTGTGACAGCAGCCTATGTGCTGCTAATTGCAAGCATCAGTCACATTTAACTAGCCAATTAAAGTCCTCCAAGTGTCGATAAATAATTAATGTTAAGGGCAAGTGAGTCGAGAGTTTTTACTACAAGTTAGACACGAAATAAATAGTTGCTGTTTTTCCGCCGTTTCTCTCTGTTCTCCTCCGTTCTCTCTACTGCTCCCCCGCTACTTTCTATTTTCTCTTTCTACATCTGTACGTGAATAGCATGTTTCCTGTTTTTTTTTACCATTTTTACTATTTAAATTGTAAGTGCCACATGGGAATTCCTTGTGTGGTGTTGAATATTAAAGACCAGAATGTGGCGATGTATTATAATTAATTATTGCCTTTTTAACGCTTTCCCTGGATCCTCGGGCACGCAACGAAGTCAGGGTCGCTACCGTTCTCCAGATGGGTAAGAATGTTCGATGTAATCTAAGTTTGAAATTTACGACTCAATACCACAAAATATCCTACCAAAGGCTTATCAATTTTTAGAAACCAGAATCAAAATAATTATGCGTAGTCATCACAAAAAAAATTGTCTTAGATGGAAATAGAATCTACAACGGCGCAGCGGTAAAGATAAACTAACTACTAACCAACAAGTGGTCTAAACAATTTAATTCTGTGTCTATGGTGAATATGTCTTGATTCCTTGGGACGTATAACAAAACTGGTTTAAAGTAGGAGTACTACAATTATTTGCCTACTCGGTATTACTCTCGACGAACGAGCACAGGTTAAGAAGTCAGCTCATAAATATCAATAAAATATATAGAGGATGACTCAAGTATTTGTTGCACAGCAGCTGCTTTAAACAGCAATTATTACGAGTTGTTATCCTTATGAGACATACTGTAAAGACACCGATGACGCCATCCTAAATGTATCAATTCTAAAACATCCTAAGACTCTTCAACATGTGCCTAATTTTTTCTCATCCGCTGACGCCATGTGGGAATCGCTTGAATGTTATAAACTGTAAACAATCCTGTGTTCTACGCACACACACCAAACATAATAAGCCAAAGATCACACAAGAGTCAATAAATTATATTATTAGTATGTGGGCGGAGAACCAGTTTCTGCGTCTGTGTGCTGCAGTGTGTATGTGTCTATTGAAAACCAAATGAACAACTGTCGCTCTTAATGTGCTCTTGCGAAATTAACCCCTGCACATGGACCATATTTTAAAGTTTAAACGTTTAATATAAAATTTTGAACAATTACTGTACAATTAATATGTAGGTCCCCAACAAGACTATAGATTGTAGGTCGATGCTAGTTAATTTTTTCGTGGTTTATTCGCCACAAGAGAAAAAAATCCAACTTTTATACAAAAATGATTTACCCTTAATTGTGAATTTTATACAGACATTTTGTATGGTGATGAGTTGATGAAGATTGTATGAATTGCTTTTAATTATAAATGTTACTAATCATCGATGTTTGGTATTGCAGGTGATGCAACAGGACGTGAAGAAAGAGAACCCGTTGCAGTTCAAGTTCCGTGCCAAGTTCTACCCGGAGGATGTGGCCGACGAGCTCATCCAGGAGATCACATTGAAACTCTTTTACCTTCAGGTATACTGGTTATTATTATTATATCTTCATGCCGGCTCTTGTACGAAATAAGCAGTGAGTACCGACTGTAGAATATTCAGAATCCTTACAGACCTGACGTGTTCCTTCCACATCAATCACTCACTGTCTTAATAAACACACGTCGTTTCTAAGACGAGTTATTTGGTTTATGAAGATGGAAAGCCTAAATACTGAGGAATTATTATAACTTCACGCTTGATCACTTACTTAGTAAGCAGAAAGCGTAGAGTGCCAAATATCTCTGTACTGACTTGCCTCTTTATATAGTAAACCATCGCAGTCGAATTATAATAAAATCTGCTTGTTTTGTGTGTCCAGGTGAAGAACGCGATCCTCTCGGACGAGATTTACTGCCCACCGGAGACGTCGGTGCTGCTGGCGTCGTACGCTGTGCAGGCGCGCCACGGCGACCACAACGCCGCCGCACACGGGCCTGGCTTCCTCGCCAACGACCGCCTGCTGCCACAGCGCGTCACCGACCAGCACAAGGTGACCGCCATCACACACACACCACACACAGGTCACAAACGTTACAAATGATAATCGTCTTAAACGTCACATACACCACACACTACCCACTCAAATGTCACATCTTAAACACTATGTAGATTCTAATACCTTTCTGTAAAACTTGTGTGCAATAACACAGACCAAAAACGTTTGGTTAGACGTAGTATTCCAAATCAAATTTAATATGTAACTGACTGATACATTAATAAGATAGAAATTAATTAGCGATTGTGTCATACTAATTTAAGATACAACTCTATAACTGTACTCTTAGTTATTGGAAATTAATCAGCTGACAGTAGTTGCGTAGAGAGAAGCGTAATAGGGTTTTGACAGATGTGAATACAAACCTTGCACTCAAACTCTACACTTCTGTAATTATATCCTTCAAGAGCCCACTATTAGTTTGTACTTTTGAATAATACTGTGCCTACATTCTAAATACTGTTAATATTTTAAAAAAAATGTATCCTGTTTCATAGTTTTATATTAAAATAGGTAAAGACACTTTAGTAAATCAATTACAAAACGTAAACATAACTTCGTTTTGTAATTTATTTTGGAATTTTGATATTGTAGATAGACCAAATGATTCACTAAATCTACTTAACTGGTGAAACCCATGTGACCATTCAATGTACCGATTTTATTGTATTTAATCACTCTCTTGATTTTTTACAATGTGACATTTCGAGTATTATAATAGTGATATCGTTGTACCAGATGTCCCGCGAAGAGTGGGAGCAGAGCATCACCAACTGGTGGCAGGAGCACCGCGGCATGCTGCGCGAGGACGCCATGATGGAGTACCTAAAGATCGCACAGGACCTGGAGATGTACGGCGTCAACTACTTTGAGATCCGCAATAAGAAGAACACGGAGCTGTGGCTCGGCGTGGACGCGCTCGGACTCAACATCTACGAAAAGGACGACAAGTCAGTGCATATTCATCATTTATTACAATAATAAATACCTTGGGACATCTCTAAACACAGCTATCTAATCCCAAAGGAGGCTTCAAGACAGCCTGTACTTAGTTAACCAGACGGCTGATAAACTACATATATAAATATTAATGTATAAATTATTATAGATATTATTTTACATCCAGACACTAAACAAATATTGCTTGTAACACAAATACTTGTTCTGGGTGACAACGGAACCTGCGACCCCCCGTTCAAAGATGAGGTCCCTTAATACGAATAAGACTGTCTTCCTACGTAAGATGGGTTGTCCAAACAATCCTTAGATATAAGACAGAATCATAAAAGGAAAAAGAGGATATCTACTAGATCTACTTAAATATATAAGGTTGCTTTTCTGCCTCCTGTAGCGGTTATCTCGCTTCAGTAATATATACAGAGATCAGCTGTTTACAAGTGTCTGAATAATTCAATGAAAGTATTAACTGATAAACCAGTATAATTGAGATAAGATAATCCAGCCCCCTCCCCTACCTCCCTCACTCCCCTCGCCCTTCTATTGAGCAAAGCTCATTTGAATTTTGTTCCAATTCATATCATCGTAAGATATAATAACCATACAAATAGTAAACTACAATTACATCCATTCAATCACTGTATAGTACATAATATTAAGAATGTAGTGTTTTTTCGATCCTTTTTCGTTCCACTGTTGAATACATATAACCACCTCTCTTAATATGAAGGCCAACGCCATAGGCTGCCATGCTGACCAAGCGGGAGTTGGCAAACTTAACATGGCCTAGAGATTTTTTTATCTCTAAGTTGTGTAGATTTCGTCACGATACTTTGCTTCACCGTTATAGGAAGTGGTCATTAAGCTTACAGGACACATTTTGTAAAGAGGAGCGCGTCAGGATTTAAACCCAGGCTGAATTTTAAACTACTAAGCTATCCCTGCCTACCAGATATCAGGTGTGTTAGAGCGAGATAATCAGTAATAAACATGTCATATCCAATTGTCTTATAAATGATCTGGCTAGTAACCCTGACTGCTGAGCCTAGGGTTTCAGGTCGATTTCCACTCAGGTCAAGTTTATGCATGATGAACACAGTAACTATTTGTTTTGTTGTTGGGTGTGAAAACATCTAAATCAGTATGTACTAAGAAATCTATGTATGTATGTTTCCTAGCCATTTGGTTTGCCACAGGCAATGATATTTAAATTTTTCTAATGGCTAAGCTTATATTTTTATATCGCCAATATTGCGAAATGGACCTTGTTTCACACATATAGGCTTAGTTTTTTTTTGTTATTTGACAAAACGAATATATTCTCTTGTCATTAAATAATAAATAATGACTGTTACACGTATTTTGCTATTTCTGTCAAGTCATGCCGTTGTTGCGTTCATTAGTAGTGTTATCATAATCGTGAAGGAATTAGTTGTTAAATCTTATATATTTATCCAGTAGCACAGTTTTTACGCTAAATCATTTATCGATTTATTGCCCACATTTACTCGTTACTGTTTATTAACGTTTTATGATACGTATACGGGTGTGAGATAAAGAACTATTAGGCATTTAAACCACACCAATACAGATATAATTACGAATTTTAAATTGGAGCGATATAATAAAGAAAGAAACTTTCTTTAAGAATGTACGCTGCGTGATAAATTATAAACTGAAAATTATAAATGAATTATATTTATACTATATATATTTCATTAAGCATTCGTCACATGTCAAAGTTTACACGCCGGCACTGGGCTCATCCCCGTTTTGCAATGGATGTATAACATAACTGGTGATACGTGTTAGTGAACACGCTTCTCTGCCAGACACTTTGGGAAATACAGGCGTAATGTTATCGTGAGGCTGTAACACGAGTGGTGGTCGGCAGGTTGACGCCCAAGATCGGGTTCCCGTGGTCGGAGATCCGCAACATCTCGTTCAACGACCGCAAGTTCATCATCAAGCCGATCGACAAGAAGGCGCCCGACTTCGTGTTCTTCGCGCCGCGCGTGCGCGTCAACAAGCGCATCCTGGCGCTGTGCATGGGCAACCACGAGCTGTACATGCGCCGCCGCAAGCCCGACACCATCGACGTGCAGCAGATGAAGGCGCAGGCGCGCGAGGAGAAGCTGGCCAAGCAGGCGCAGCGCGACAAGCTGCAGCTGGAGATCGCGGCCCGCGAGCGCGCCGAGAAGAAGCAGCAGGAGTACGAGGACCGCCTGCGCCATATGCAAGAGGAGATGGAGCGCTCCCAGGTACGCCCCTGTCTCCCCTTCACCTTACTTGTGCCACCTAAAGTGCATATATAAAAGCTTCATAATATCAATATGCCTATCTTATTTTGCTATTGTCAACAAGTAATTTTGAAATTATAATTTTTAAAACCGACATATGCATGTACCATAAGCTTGATGTTAAGCAACTGATATATTCAACTCCAAATTGTTTATTTAATTGCAATGATATAAAAATAATATAAGGAAAAAGTTGCATTGTATGGTATATGTTTGGTCTCATCCACATCATGGGTAATTAACATTTGTTGCACAAATTATCCTGTTTGTCGATATTAACTAGGATTAGTTTATATGTAAGTTTTAATATACATTTCATATATCTCGGCAGGCCAACCTACTGGAAGCTCAGGACATGATTCGACGGTTGGAGGAGCAACTTCGCCAGCTGCAGGCCGCTAAGGAGGAACTGGAGGCACGCCAGAACGAACTGCAGGCCATGATGCAGCGTCTTGAAGAGACCAAGGTATATATTGTAACTTGGAATATTATACAGTATTCTATTATATCATTCTACTATGTGATATTTATAAAATTAGTTTAATTTTTTAGAGAAAAGAACCAATTTTAATAAGGATAAAATCTATCATATGGGTATAGAGCTCTGTTAGGTTTTGAAAGATTTAAGGACAGTGAGGATTTATGTGTTACGAAAAGTTAGAGGAAAAGAGTTATTCATTATTTTTAGTAATATATCTTTTATTATGTGAGAGGCCAGCTGTGATCGTTCAACTTGATAGGAAGCTAAGATGTATTCTAAGGTATACAAAAAGGGAATTCGGATTTGCCTTCAAAAGTTTTAGGTATCAAAAAATATGTATCGGTTGAATAATTAATATTGCGTCCGTGCAGAACATGGAGGCGGCCGAGCGCGCCAAGCTAGAAGAGGAGATCCTCGCCAAACAGGAGGAGGTGTCGCGCATTCAGCAGGAGGTGGAGCTGAAGGACGGCGAGACGCGCCGCCTGCAAGAGGAGGTGGAGGAGGCGCGCCGCAAGCAGGACGAGGCCGCCGCGCTGCTGGCCGCCGCCACCACGCCGCAGCACCACCACGTGGCCGAGCGCGGCGCCGAGGCGGGCGACGGCGACGGCGACGGCGGCGACGGCGGCTCCGACGGCGCCTCCGACTCGGGCGGCGGCGAGCTGGCGCGCGGGCCCGACGACCTGGTCGACCCGCTGGCCGAGCGCCGCACCCTGGCCGAGCGCAGCGAGCGCCTGCACAACCAGCTCAAGGTACGCACACACCGGACTGGATCGAGTCATTCCTTTGATTGTCACAAAAAATGTATGTCACCGAGCTAACGACGCCGCTTCCCGCAGGCGCTGAAGCAAGATCTGGCGCAGTCCCGCGACGAGACCAAGGAGACGGCCATGGACAAGATCCATCGCGAGAACGTGCGTCAGGGCCGCGATAAGTACAAGACGCTGCGCGAGATCCGCAAGGGCAACACCAAGCGCCGCGTCGACCAGTTCGAGAACATGTAGGCGCCGCGCCGCACGTTGCTCTACTAAATATCGCAGCCGACCGCCCGGGTGCCTTGCAACACAACACACTTATTATATCCTTTCCGACTAAACATGTCCTAAAATCGAATTACCGAACATGCTTTATAATACATGAAGCATTTGCGTGTCCTTTTGTCTACATGATTTATTTTAGTCCTCGGAGATAGCAATCGTCTGTAAATGTTTGGAAGTAAAATTCAGGTTCCATAGCACTACAATACATATTTTAATGGATTGCCGATGTCGCCAGTTATCACTGGGCGACTTACATGTAAGTTTAATTAAGAATTTAATATCTTTTGATATTCTTGTCTGTGTTGCGGCGCACTCCTAAGAAATTGTTATCTGACCTCTTGTCATTATAACAACCCATTATGTCGGTCACAAAAGTGGTTGTGCCTTATTGTCATGTGAAACTATCGAGCATACACAATTATGCTCTATCGTTTCAACTGGAGCAGCATGGATATCCATTGTAAGTATAAATGTTTAAAAGTATTTTTTAAACCTATTTATTAGAGCAACGTTTAGTAAGAAGGTACATTGGCAAAAAATATAACACGGAAAGTACGAACTTCCTAATAGAGTTAAACGACCTCCAAAATCTACCGCTAAGTAAATTAACTTTTTGAAATTGTATAAGAAACATTGTACTGTTATACACATTTTTGAAATGTATTTAATATATGGCTATTGAATATCTTTTTTACATTACATGTAATCCGTGTAACGAGATCTTGTCAAGTCGTTTCGTAGAAATGTCTATATGGTTGCACGCACAAAGCACATCCGCTGTGTGATGAGCGTTGAGGAGCGATGGTAAGCGATGACGAACGACGGCGAGCGAGCACGGACGAGTGCTGGCGTTTGCTGCGGACCACGACCCGGTCCTAGGACTGAGATTGGGCCTACTTGATATTCCTTTTCACCTGGAATTACCTACATTATCTTTTCTTGAGTAATTTCAAGTAATTCGGCCGTAAAAGCAGATATACGATTTGTGTATTAAATATTTTGTGAACTAATTTTTTTTCGTTAAAACTTTAGGTCCAGTTAAAATTGTCAGATTTCAAAGTGCTATGCAAGCGTTTGGCTCAAGAGGTCGTCGACGGCTTTTGAATTTTTCTCGAGACACTATAAGCTAGGGATAGATATACAATTGTAGTCTTACGGGCGAAGGTTATAATTGTAGGGGATGCGGTCTAACGGGAGCTGCCAGCGAGTGCCAATAACAAATCGGTGAAGTAAACGAACGATTACTGACCGGTTTATTTTGAGATACGGAGACGTTGGACCGCCAGCGAACACGAAGTGATAGTATATTCGTAAAAATCGATGTTTTCATATTTTTATACACCGTCCAGGCAATATTTTCCTCTGTCGCGCCGAGACATAATCATCCACAAACCATTGTAACAGAAGAATGTAACGAGAAGGGTGCTTGATGTGTTTAGAACTATCGGATCCGTCGGGCGCCGTAGTCGGGACTATAAGTGTAAATATTGATTATTACTTAATAGTAATTTTATTTTAGACTATAATGTGCTATAATAACCGAATATGTATACATCGTTCGAAAGCGCTCCGCGCGCGCCGAGAGCCGCCGAGCGCGGCCGAGGACAGCCGAGCGAGCGCGCGCGCAACGAACACAATTGTTTTTATTATTATAATTATTTATAAGCTATTTTGGATTTTATTCGGTAACTGTGTTATAATCGTGTCGGGAGCATATCTTGTGAGTCATAAATTAAAGCCGTGTGCTTGTTTAAATGATGATTACTTTTTTAATTCTTAGTAGGATCGTTATTATTGTAGTTGGCCTGTTGATTATTGAGTGTCGGTGTGTAGCGGACCGGCGATGATGTTCTGAACGATATACCTATGAAGCGTGTCAAACACCATAGAGAGCGAGGACGGCCGCGCTGAGAGGGTGGGCGACGACTCTTATTTATTTTTATAATCATTTATATTTTAGATATAGGAGTGTATTTGTCGTTTCCGAGCCGGCCGTCATCTGACTGTCGGCCTACAACTATTTCGAACCCTCCTGAACAAAATTCTAAATAGCTACTAAAATATTAAATTGTATGCTTATAGGATGTGTATAATGTTTAATTTGTAAGTGAGTAAAAGGCATTCCATAAGTTACAATGCGGTGGCGTTTACTTGGTTTCTTGTGAGAAAAATTGAAAAAATAAAAAAAAATAGTTGCAATAATTTTTACGTGTTTTGTTTAAACATAAGTGCCATCCGTCGCATGTCCCTGGTCTTGGCTTGGCACTCGTGGCGCACGCTGGGCCACGCGGCGCGCAGCCCGCCGTGAGCCGGAGTGCTGAGCCCACAGCAGTATTGAACTTTGTATCTTGTCATTAATTTCTAAAATCATACAATACCATGTTGCCTTTCAATCTAGGATGAAATTTTTTCCAATAAAATGTTTAAGTAAATATTGAAGGAGTTTTATTGGTCGTAGTATCCTGAGTACCAACCATAACAACAATGAAATTATTTTAAATGTTCCACTTACTATGTACTTGTTCATATAATGTAGAAAAAAACGACCCAAAAAAAATTAATAACATTTTATTTAACATACATAACTTACAAGGCGGAGCTTGTCCTGTAGTGATCAAAGCTGGCAATCATACAATCTAATACTTTTATACATAAATATTTATACAGGAAATTTAACGTACAAAACGAACAAACATGTCCCGGGCGGTATTCGAACTCACATCCGCGGCTTACCACTCAAGGTCCAACTACTACAAGGTCCACTAATCTACTGTACCAATAAGCTTGGCCAGATACCAATAAATTTTTGAATTATTAGAAGTTATATCCTATTATTATCATATTGACACTAGATCTCTTACAGGCACAGCAGACACTACCAAGTCTAAAATAGCTATCCTTATGGACCTGATGTTTTTCGGCCATATTCATCACTCTCTTCCAACAAGTATGTCGATTTCGAAGACTTCTAACTCCCACATCACCTGTATCTGACCTATTTGGTCATGACAAACATTCACATATTATAATATCATGCTAAATGGTGTCATATAAAAATATAATTTTGTATTTACTTTCCAGTTACATATTATTCGGAACTAGTGGGACTACATTTACATATGTATTTTACTATAAAGATGAAATAACAATATTTACATTGAATGTATTCAATAAATAACAAATATGTTACATACGTCTTTTTGTTATAATTACTCTTAACTTCATTGCATCATTTCTTAATTTACAGAATATCCGCAATTTAATTTACAAAATGATTATATAAAGGTTGCAAATACGTACTTTTTTAAGTTCATTTTGTAACCACTGACGTAGGCGAAACGGAATCAATCAGCTGTTATATTAATACTGTAAAAATCTGCCGCCAATACTTATAGTTTCATTTGCTCATATCATAATAATAAGGAGATCATAGGGAACCATAAAATAAATTGACATAAACCAATAGAATTTTTAATTTTTTGTTTCAGCTCGGTGACAGTTTGAATATTTTTTAAATAATTCATACTAAATAATTAAGTATTAAAATAACCTAAACCGATGTTATTTTTTAAATTATTTACACTAACCAACAGTATCAGTCAAGATAAATTATATAATCCGGTATTTGTGGCAAAAAGCATGGCGTCTGTGGCAGGTTGGGCGGCGGCGGAAGCGGCGGGCGGCGGCGCGACGTCAGCTGGCGCGGCGGCCGTGCGCGCGCGCGTGTCTCTGCAGCGAGCTCTTGTCGCGGAACGTGCGCGGGCACTGCTCGCACGAGAACTGACAGCCCTCGTGTACCTGCTTTGTGTGCCGGCTCAGACCTGCCACGAGACACCCCTTTTTACTACACATCACTATATATTCTAAACACAATGTCTATTGTTATAATCCAAAAGGGATATGAAAATATTGTAAGTACCTATAAGAGGTGTCTGGCATAAAATGAGCGAATTTGATATGATGCTAACACTTGGAATATATTCTACAATGTGCTCCCTTGCGAATTTACATAGATACGGATCAGCAGCAATATTTTCTGACTTCTGAGAAATGTTTTTCCACCGCCTTTAACGTCTTACTTCAGAAGGTTCAACAGTAACGATATGGGATAGCTGCTTAATGTGACCCAGTAAGCATATGACCACGTCCATTGTGGATTGAATTTATAAACTGTTTACAATCTACACAAGCGTGGTAAGAATGCACCTTCGCATGATATCCATGTTATCCGATCCAACATGTTATTTGCATATAGGTAGCCTGGCCGTAACTTTAGAAGCAATAGATACGCACCGGAGGGGTAAAGAAAGGCCTTCGGACATCGTGCGCAGCGGTTCAGCGCGAGCAGGCGCGCGTGCGGCGGCACGTGCGAGCGCGCGTGTGCCTGCAGCGCCCCGCGCTGCGTGTACGCTTTCGGACACTGCGGGCACTGGTACGGGAGCTTGTCTGTGCGCCGAGCATTAGCTAGTTTAACTTAAGTGGTTATTGTATTTTAAGTCGAGATTATTAAAAGCATTATTTCAGATGTTCGAAATCATCGGCCTGGAAACTTATGTCAGTCAAAGCGGTTCCAGCCCTCCACCTAAAAATTAGTTTTAAAAATTAAAAACTTTACACAGGTCGGAGCATACAGTTAATAAGCTGAAAAGTCTAAACAGCAATTTACAGAGGTAGATATAGACATAGATTTCTAATACATTTCCTACTCATAATGAAATCACGTGAGGGCAGAAGCACAACATCTAAAAGCGAATACTGTGTGTGGGTGTAACGTAGTGAATCGCGATATCTGACCGGCGTGCAGCAGTTCGTGGCGGCGCAGCACCTCGCGCTGCGCGAAGGCTCGACCGCACGTGCGGCAGGCGAAAGGTCGCTCGCCGGAGTGCACGCGCAGGTGCCGCGTGAGCGCGCCGCGCGACGCGAACCACACGCCGCACTCTGCGCACCGCGTACTGCGCACAGGCACACACCCACTCGTCACCAATATCGACTGTTTTAAATAAATATTTATCTAAGCAAATTTATTCAATATTAATCAACTAGATCTTTCTCTACTACAACTAGAACTCTATATTGAGCTTTTTAATTCGTCAGGCCACCTATGTTTATTAATGTGCTCTTGGAGAGACCTATACCTGGAAATAGAACTGGTTGATGATGATTATATTATTATTATTTTGCTATAACATACTGTTACAAATCCTTAAATGAATGATGCTTTACAGTAATATTCAATACACTTTACAGTAATGTATAGATTAACATATTGCGCAGAGTATAGTATAGAGAAAATACTCACTTGTCATTGTGGGTATCAAATATCTTGGGAACCTTTGTAATTTGGAGCTGAAGCAGAAAATTATAAAAAATTATACAAAGTAACCATAACATTTCATGTTCACCCTTTTCGTTTTCCTTGTTGAATCATTATTATTAACTTCTATTTCTTGAGCCTATCATATCAAAGATAAAGAGTTTCCATTTCTAGTGTAATTTGGGTTTTGTAATAAATTTTGATCAAAAATCAATGCTTTTAATACCACACATATTAAATATAGAATAAAGTTAAACTATTTGAACATCTGCTCTGTAGTAGCTGCTAGTCAGAAGAAAATAAATTTTTAAAATTTTCACTAATGGTGTGGTTATTAGAAATAAAGTAAGTATTATCATTACCTCTGGTTCCTCTTCCACTAACTCCATTAGAACTTGACTTCCATAAGCAGTCTCCAGTTTAATTGTTTTTACATCATGGTTTATAATTTCCAAAGTTTTACCTCTTCTTGCTAATATACCTTTTTCTACTAGGCTATTCAATAAATATGTGGACAGGCTTTCTTTTGAATCATTTCTAAACTTTTCGTCTTCTTCATCCTGCAAAGTGTCAGCCAGTCAAATCAGATGCATTTTAGCATTGTCATCACTGTCATCCTTAGTGGGTTAAACAAAATGAAACAAATAAAATGCTGTTACCTGCACATTATCAACAATACTATCAACTTTATTTACAGAATTATTATGTTCTACAAATTCTTTAACTGTAAAGGATGATTCAGAGTTTTTATTAATATACTCAGGTGTGTTTAATTTGGCAGTAAGGTCCTCCTTTACTTCTTTTGCACCTTCTATGTTAATTTCATCATTTTTATTTAATTTGTCTATTCTTTTTGAGTCCTCATTGAACAAAACATTCAATGCCTTTCCCTCTGTTTCCTCTGCATTTTTACTTTTCTCAGTCTTCCTTATAGCTAGAAGGTTTGCTTTGAGTTTCCGATATGTAGCAGTACATTTCTTTTTAAATTCATAAAAATTGTCTAGCTGGTGGCTACACTGCTGACAAATAAGTTTCGGAAACAGATCCTCTCTTGATACCTATCAAAATAAAACCCCCATTAAGTGAAATATATGAATAATCACAAATGGTATCACATACAAACACAGTCACACATCACAGAGAACAATGGCAAATTAACAAAACCATGAATAAAACATTTCAATGATAAGTGTGGTGGTACACTTATTGGCTGTAATAGATGATGCCTGAAAAACCTAAAACTATCACTTACTAAAAAACAGGTTTCAAGTGTTGATCATGTAACATGAAATTATTAAGTCATAAAAATTATAGGATATCTCTAGATATAATAATTAAGAAAAATATAAGAAAAACACATGAAAAATAATTTTAAAAACAATTCAGTTTTTAAAAATAAATATTTGTAAAATGTAATTTGCTCTCTACAAATATTTTTCATTATACCAAATTATTGTCATACAACACATTCACATAATTATTGTCTATAACAATAAACAGTTGCCTAATAAATATTCTTAACTGCATACATGGTTTTCTTGAATACACTTTGTGCAACACTTGAACCTCATTAGCATTAGGTAGCAAAATCTACTTATTTAAGAATTTGAGCATTGCCATTATGTGATGCGAGCAGTGAAATATTTTTTTTCATATTATATGACATGCATATTAAAATAACACATAACCACAGATAGTTACCAGAGTACATAGTACAGAGTATGCAATTAACATGAAGTGAATATGGTAGACTAGACCTACCTCCAACCCAAGGCACATCATAATTCTCATTGGTAAAGCAGCAAAAAAATCCTGACTTTCAGCGCTAAAAATTGGCATCATTTGAGTAGTCTTCCCGAGGCACAAGCGGCACAGTTCCTGCACGTCCTCTATCTCCTGCGGTTGTGGTCTTTTTCGAGTGTAAGTTCGCATTGTGTATCCAGAGCTCTATTTACAAAACCCCATTTTATTTAGAATTGCCCTAACGATGCAACGGTTGAACATTGCAAGCCACTTTTCTGCCACACTTACGGTACATAGTTCCACATAATTTAAATCTAATAAAACAATCACAATATTAGTGGTTATAACTTATAACAAGTAAACACAATCTAACCAACAAAATACATCAAAAATTATTGACACTGACAGATAACAGTATACAGAAGCTGACACACATCTGATACCTTATTTTAATTGGTTTTTTATGTTAAATTTTTAGTTGCAAATTACTTTAGATCATCTTTTTAAGTCGTCTGCTGTTTTAATACGCCTGTCAATACATGTCTAGTTTTTAAGTGAATTTTGTACACGTCTATAATTGGCATGCATACGAGTGAAAAGTTTATATAAGTACCTATTTAGTCAAATGTTTTGTGTGTTAAGCTGTTGAGTGTGTTTTTAATAAATAAATAAATACCTCTATTTTCTGTTAATAGTGCATACTTGTGATAGGTTGCTGAATTATACACTGAGCTTTAAGGGGTCACGAACGTCCAGCAGCGCCAAAAATGCTTTCAGAAGGGATAACTGAAGAAAAACTGTTTTCAGAAGGGATAATAATTTATATAAATATAAAAAAAAATATTCATTGTTTATTTACTACTTAGTCTGCCAACCCGTACTTGGCCAGCGTGGCAGATTATGGCCTTAACCCTCTCAATATGAGAGGAGACCCATATTCCAACAGTGGAAGTATAATGGGTCGAT
>DWDT01001531.1:0-15656 GCA_018245595.1 Microceris scylla | reverse complement strand
GGGGCAGAAGTTGCTACTCTGCAGCGCCACCAGGTGGCGAGTGGCATCAATGAGCATATTACACAAACCTTCTCCGTAGAAAAATACATATATATATACCAATTTTCATAATAATTGGTAGGTACAGTAGTTTTTGAGTTAATCGATAACATACATACAAACATTCATTTTTATATATAAGATATTTGAGGTATTGTATTATTTGTTTGTTTCTTTACCTGGATTCAACTTCATAAATGCTTGTAAACCAAGGATCATAGACCCCAAACTCTGCAGTAGCAATGTGAAATATGGATATGTTGTAGGTTCAATAAGTTTGGGGAAACTGAGCCTCACCAGGCCAATCTTTTCAGAGGGAACTTTCACATTGAATTGCTTTTGAGTTTTGTCCAAAATTGCTTTCAGTTCTGCCGTTTCCACAGTATAGATAAATATATTGCAGTCAGGATATCTGAACATGAAAAAAAACCAAAAGTAAGAGGAATGTCAAAGTATTCAGTACCATCACCCAGTTCACACACAAACTTTGTATGACGTTTTGGCCATGTGACATCAACTTCTTGTCGAGGAGACATAACACAAAGTTTCAGTGTCAATGTGTATGACATTAGCTCATAGTACACTATTGTGTGTGCTGGTAACTTTGGCTGCCATATTGTTTGTTTTTTTTTTTATTTTTTATTTTCAGCATGAGCAAACAAGCAGACAGGCCACCTGATGGTAAGTGGTCACCGTCGCCTATGATCATTTGCAACACCCGAGGCGTTGCCAATGCTTTGCCGGCTTTGAAGGAGAGTTCTTTTCATGCTTCTCTTGAAGAATCTCATATCATAGCGCTCTCGGAATACCTCAGAGTCAGAATTTGCACGTCCGCGGTAAGAACGAACGCGCAAACCGGACCGTGGAGGTAGACTCGGCACAAGTGCTACTGTTAATCAAGAAGTCCTGGGTTTAGTCCCCAGGTCTATTAGTTTTTCTAACTTCAAGTTATTAGTAGTGGCTCAGAGTCTAGATTTGAGTCCAGTATATAATGATAGATACATACTCTAATCCATTGTAAGATGTAAATCCAAATGTTGAAACAGCAGTTTACTACAGCCCCTTTCCGACCTTTTTGGGGATTACATGTGTGATGTTACATTATAACTAAATAAAGGATTGTCTGATTATCTTGTCAAACAAACAGCCAGTAATTTCACAATGCATAAGTTTTATTAATCAGTCAGTGGTGGTATTGATATAAATATGAATAAAAACTTATTGCTAAAAGAAAAAGGTGGATGGCATCATTCATTTAAATTTACTAGTGCTCCAGTAGTGATTGAAATTCAATTGTAAATCATAAGAAAAACAGTTTGAGCTTTGTCTAGGTTCTAATGTCGACGACTATGCTTATATAAATCTTTCCTCTGTGCGACTTAAGGACAAAAATTATAATTAATCAATTTAAGGTTAATACATATTACACATACATTAAATATTAAAGACAAACAATATTAATCTATTCTCAATTTGACCACAGACTTTAACCATAAATAAAAGAGTACATAGGCATGTGTTTGTCAAATGCATGGTAGTGTGGGTAATGTATTTTATTGTTTTAATGTGTTTTTGAGGACAGGGTGCGATGGCGCTCATTGGGGGAGGCCTATGTCCAGCAGTGGACTGAGATAGGCTGATGATGATGATGATGAATGTGTTTTTATGCATTATTTTTAAAAACTATTAACATTCTGCACTCCTCTATATAAACTATAAGTGTGCCAAATTTCATACTCGTCCATCTGCACAATTTATGTAAAATCGGGTATAAAGATTTTGCTTCACATATTAATATACAGATAAACTTACTTTGTTACTAAAGCCTTAATAGCCACCCATAACACTCTCTCACCACCACCTCCAGCTGCACAGTAAGGGTGGAAGAATGCCACATTTGCCCCATCACACTTGCGCCTCTGTAGTTTCCTCTCTTTGATTCGCATGTACCAAGATGCAAAGATAAATGCACATGGCACAAATACAAAAGTGGACACAATAAGGATTCCTATGAATAATATTGGCAGTAGAACCAAGATGCTGTAAGAAATAGCATATTAAAAAAACGTAACATCACACCTGTAATCACCGAAGGGGTAAGCAGAAGAGTGTAGAACAGTCCCACGATTCCCCAATCACGTTTAAGTCCCATGGAATCACTGTTGACTTTATTGCCATACACCGGGCACAGATCCAGAAAATTCCAATAGTACCCGACCCGGGATTTGAACCCAGGATCCCCCGATCGGCAGTCACACTTGCAACCATTCGATCAACGGGGCATGTATTAAATATATACAACACAAACAATCTATGCATTAATTTGAAAGAATATTATAGTTTTAATGTCAGTACGTAGAATCGTAAGACAATATAAAACTTTACATAATTATTACTTTTATATTACATATGACGAGTCATGCATATTAAATGTCAAAAGCCTTTTTAAAATAAAAATGTTTATTGATTATTTTATGTTATCAATCTATCAACAAAGTTGTCAAACAAGGTTTAAGAGTATAGCAAAATATTTTAGCTTGTGACACATCCATTAGCACTTTATGCACAAAGTTAGCTTCAACTTTTTATTTAAATTACTGAAGCAGAACTTACCTGAACAATAACATAAACATTTTAGATTTAAGTTATTAGGCTGTTTTATGTAATACGATAATGGGACTTGTAAATAAATATTTAGGGTACGGGATAAATAACTAATTTTTGAAGTTGTACACTTTTTACATCATGGCTTTTTTTTTATCTAAATTCATTTTATGACACTGCTGACTGCCGTACAGTATCGTAGACGTGTTCTTGACATATTCAACAAAACCATAGACTTGATCTCTGCAGGTTTGCAGTGAAATGTCAAAATCTCACATGATTCATTCAGGCCGTGGTCAAGTAATAAATATTTGTAGTCTGTAATTGTCAATGAAAAACATTGTTTATTCAATAGATAATAATGAAAAAATATATTAATTCCATGTGTAGTTTTTTTTATTAAAAACTAGTTAAATATTTTGACATTTTGAAAATAATAATAATAATATAAAAAATATGTATATTTGTAAAAAAAGTTCATTTAAATTGTCCTTGTGAGGCATGGTTCCCAAAACACGAACAGCATTACTTCGCTGAATTATAAGGATAAGCCTCTGTGCGAAGTAACTGCAAGCCCTTTGTTCCCAGGAGACGAGAACAAGCTTGGTCGATATTTCTGACATAAGCTTTCTCGTGTCAGGTGACCACGGTTCCATAGTCTCCATTATCAGCACCGTAAACAATACGTTATTTTCCATCAAATCACTATACTTACGACGTTTGAGACTGGTCGTCTTTGGCAGCGGCTCCAGCATAGGGGTATCCACTAAAGAATGACATCGATATTTTCCGATGCATCGGATAGAAACATCGATGTTTCCTAAAAATCGAGTTCTTTTTCTAATATTGTGTCAAAAAGCTGTAGTCAGTCCCCTGATAATCCATACAAACAAACCATAACTTGTAAAATATGTATTACATCTACAAAAGCACTTTTCTTGTCTACACTTCTGTTGTGTTTAAAGAATGTTGAAGGAATTTATGTTCAAGGAACTTAAAAAAAAAGGAAAATATGCAAACATTAGCTGACACAACTATTGTTGTAAATTAAAAAAAGCACAACGACATTATTTTATGTTAAAATTACAAAAAGTACAATTAGTGTTCAGATCTTAAATTTTCACGCGTACTGTTAATTGAAATTAGGTAAATAATTGTTACCACGGCTCCTGCGGAACTATCCAACCGTAGGGAAACATTAAAAACTACAACAAGTACCTACGGATACATCGAATACAAATAAATTCCTTCACTGTCCGTAATAATTGCTTATTTCCAAAGTAGAAAAAAAATAAGAATCATCCACAGTTACAGAAATTCCGATATTTAAAACGTTACATCACGCCTGTAATTCCCGAAGGGGTAGGCAGAGGAGTGTAGTACACTCCCACGTTTCACCAGTTACGTTTAATAATAAATAATCGACATATTTATAATACGACTGTTGGAATATGGTTCTCTTCTCTTATCGAGATGGTGAAGATCATAGTTTGCCACCCTGGCGAAGTACTGGTTGGCAGACTTCATATACCATAGATTTTTTTTTAAAATAAATTGTAAGGTGTGTAGGTTTCCTCACGATGTTTTCCTTCACCGTTAGCAAGTGATATTTAAATTTAAAACGCATTTTTGTAAAGATGTGTGCACCGTGGAATCGAATCCCGCAACCCCGGAGTAAGGGGATGGATTCCTAACCAGTAGACTATCATTGCCCACGAGATGCTCACATATGTTTGCACAATAAGCGAATTAAATATACATTTCATTAGGACAATACCATCAATTGTATGCAACCTTTTCCTGTGCAAATGAAATTCAAAATGTAGATTATAAACTTTAGAATTCGGTAAAATTTTGCAGCATAGAAGAAAAGAATTTGGATGCGTACCTGAAGGTAGATTCGAATACGAAGTTGAAGGCATCCAATGGCAACATGACTGTGGAATGGTTTTTGTACGTGAAGCAGCCTTTCGCTGGGAACCCTGAAAAGACTAACTGGAAGGTAATGGTCTATTTTCTCCATCGTAACTGAAAGCAAAACAAACACAGTTGATATGAAGTCCCATATGCAGTAATACAGTAATATTCGCTGACCGTGACCACCGACAAAGATACTTTGTGTGAAAGACAGTGTTGGTGTTAAATTGAGAAGAGGCATGTTTCGAAAGTTCGGACATGTAGAAAAAATGGCAGATGACAAAATGGATATACCATGCCAATGTTGGTTGACACATGTATGTACCGTGGGAGACAATGACGTACCCATCTTGACCAAATAGGTCAGACAGTGGCTGATGGAGGAGTCAGAAGTTTGCCAAATCAGTTTACGGGTATTAAGAGAATAGTGAATGTAGACGAAAAATATGTCACATCTGAAAAGGTAGATATTTATGGTACTTAGTGCTCTCTGCCTGTCGCGTAATAGACCTGGTGCAATCGTACCTTCGCAAGAAGAAAGAAACTCAAGATATATTGAAAACATGAACTAATCTATGCACCTTGTCTTTCAGCTGTGCTATACAAAAGAAGATTTTAGCCATGCGCCTGCCGATCTTGATATCATCAGCCACCCTGCTACATACGAGGGAAGAATTCTCATCAAATACAAAACTGGTGATAAGTATGTATTAGAGCAATTATGGCTTCCGTTGCAGGTATCGGAGTACGTTATGGAGTTTAGGCTATTTATGCAGAGGAAGATCACGGAGGGATTTTTAGTGCGCTAAAACTCCCACACAATCCTGAATCTCTCATGGAAAATTTTGCAAATGTATAGGTACTCGTATTTAAAAACACCCAGAAAGTTCATATTTATATTACTCAACCAGGAGTCGGATGTTAACTTCAACGTCCAAATACATAGTGCTTAGTATTTCTTTTCTTTTGATCGTAGAATTGAACAATTAAAAAGTTAAATAAACGGGCGTTCTAATATTTAGTATTATTCTTAATAAATTAATCTATATATATTTGTATTCGTCCAGGCACCAAAGTTGTCACTCTGATGATGAGGTCAGCAGGCTGGTAGTGGACTATACCGGTAGACCCAGGAACGTCAATGGAGAGCTTGAAAGAGTCGTGAACGTCAAGATTTGTGGGGAGAAGGTAATTATTGATCCTGATCCTGATCAGATGGCATACCAATTTAGTGGTAAAAATTTTCTATCGTTTCAAAATATCCGAAGCTAAGTTATAATTAACAGGTTTTGTTAACGTCACCTTCGAAACTTTGTCTAAATTTCATTGGTTACGCAATTATGGTAGCGATCATCACCATCAGTTTCATATCTGACTATTTCTACTATAATAGGAAAGAATATGTACTAAAAGCAAATATGGTAGAGATGCTTGGAAATTATGACGAACATATTTAAATGCATGACTGAACAAATGAATGAATAAATGCCAAATTATCCTTCTAACGTAGTATACCAGAAGTTACTATTCGTTCTATTAATTTTGTTCGTTTTTTTTTTTCAAGTTGCATGATTTCGACATCATGCCCAAAGTGGGATTCGGACGGGACACCACCCTGGGTCAAATAGTGCAGCAGCTGGACAAGGATACCATCAACTCGACCGCTTTGATCAAAGTAAGAAATAATTATATATTTCAATCAACACATGGAATTAAAAATTATGAAGGAATATGGCAATTGGTTTTGTCTATTGCATATTGTGTCGTGTAACATAATTGAAGAGAAATCTGAGTACTCCTCTGCATATCCCTTCAAGGAAATGTAGGCGTGATGTTATGTTATACACGCTACGAAAATCGAGGGATGCAGATGTCGAGGGAGAGATTAATACTCAGTTATACTCCGTTATCATAGTTATATTATAGATTGCGGACATATTATAGAATAGAGGAGATACTGGCTGGTCTTGGAGTGAGAAGTCCTTGATTCTGGCATGCGCGTAAGAGATTGTATGTAGAAAAAAAACGTCAGGTGTGCCGGGATAGAGATATTTGGCACTTTGTGCTCTCTGCTTGATCTGCAAGGAACCTGGAGTGACTACATAATAATATACAAATGTTCTCACAGGAGAAAAATGGCGTGGCTTCCATAAGTATCAACGAGGGCGCTGACATGACGTTCAAGTCGGACAACTTTGCGTGGCTCCTGGACAACCTGGCGAACATGCAGCTCATGAAGAAATTTGGGTTGTATCGTAAGTGATAGAGAAGCTACCTATTCTTTGTATAGGAGTGTTCATCAAGAATTGAACACAAGATCGCATGAGAAGCTGACTTTTAGACTCTTTAGACCTTCAAATGTTTGATTATTATTCTTATTCCAATAACATAATTGGTGCGCCCTTTGCTGGTGTTTCCAGGTGAATGCCGTCTCCAGGAGTCCACGGTTCAGACTTTATCTGGGGCAGTTGGTACTCTATCTCCACTGCAGTGCAACGAAAGCCTGGTTCTAGCTGACTGTTCCGAAAAACCCAAGTGAGGCCTAAATCTTACAGAAATTACGTAACTTACCTAAATTTCCAGCCATATTTTGTTTGTTAACTTACAGATGTATTACTGTTCTCAGAATTGAGTTGTTCGAAAGTCACACATGTCTAAGTTAAGTAATAATACTGATGTTACCTTGGGACAACTCCACAGACGACTATTTAGTTTTAATTACACATCTCATTTTAAGTTCCATATATTATTATTGACACAAACCTGTACCTTTAAATGTATTAGCGTTAGCTTTAAAAATACTATTACAAAATTGGCAGGTTCGCTTATTACTAGTTACTAAAGTTATTTTTCACTATTCTTAGAAACTAACTTGATACGACCCGACTCGGCCTCCTACTATTACTTTTATCTTTTTACCTCTTACCACTTACGCCTTACCTCTTATCCTTTGGATCTGACCTCCGACTTATCTCTAACCTCTTATTTCTTACCTCTTACTTTTTACCATTATAATTACCTAAACGGACTTCCGCAAAGTCACCCCTGACTCAATTAACTAGTTTTAGTTATGTATATGTTTTGCAGCTTCGCCATCCTCCGCCAACAAGACGCCAGCATCAAGATACTCGTGGCAGATGACAGTGTGGTCATTGGCAAGACAGATGGACTGCTTGATGGACCCAGAACTATCAATAATTTTACGTAAGTACAGATTGTCAACAAGACTTGCCTATCTAGATCAAATAGGTCAGATACTGGCTGATGTGAGAGTCAGGAGTCTCTGAAACCAGCCTGCGTGCAAGAAAGTGACGAATGTTCAACTACGTCAAGTGTGTAATGTTAAAGATACGCAGTATTCAAGCGTCTCTGCCTACACCGGAAAGACCTAAGATGTCATAAGCTTCCCCCAATGAGCGCCGTCGCGCCCTGTCCTCGAGATACTACCATAATACACGCCCCCCCCCCCCCCTCATGAATAGGACAGATTCACCATAATGATACTAAATCAGGGTAAAATTCTAATAAACACACATAAATGACGAAAGTTGTTAGGTCTTAGGATTTTTGATTTTTCACAAAAAGACATTTTTCACATATTCAAGAGAACTTATATTAACTGCAATTTATTTGAAGTAATGTAAATATTTCACTTTGTCATTCAAAAGTTCTCTAAAAAGATCTCTGTTACTTTCCAGGTTCTTCCCAACCGGCGATGGATTCAAGATAGTGTCAGCACACAGTGATATTTTGATATACAAAAGATACAATGAAACCGTGGTCCTGATGCCCCATTCCCATATGGATGTCGCGTGCGGCGAGTGTGTTGGACAGTACGAATATAATTCCTGTTAATCAGTGTAATAAATGTATTAATAATGATGGTGAAATGTATAGTAAAATAAAATAAATTATGCAAACATCTTTATGTTGATATTTCTAAATTACGAAAATACATGACGCCGTTCATACTAAATTACTGTAGGGTACATATTTCATAATGTAACTGTCATTTAATACACATTAAAGTACCTATGTATTGAAAGAAATTTCCCAAACATAAGGGTTGTATCTGTTACAAATTACAAATTGCACATGTAGTTGATCAGTTCCAACTATTTTAAGTACGGGTAGTTTCAAAAGACTCGGAGTTTGGATTTGTGCCCAGTGTGTGGCAATAGGCTCACCATTTATTCTATGGGACGTAAACGTAACTGGTGGATCGTGGGAGCGTACTGCACTCCTCTGCCTTCTCGGTCCCCGATGCCCTGCCCTTCGGCAATTTCAGGCGTGATGTCACGTAATGAAAATATATTTCAAATCATGTCCATTTTCGTTCTTAGCACTTATGATATAAAGTGGCTTGTCTAATATTGTAGTCTGTGGTTCATATATGACATTTCTGTTCCTTGCATAATACTGCCTTTGCATGCTTGACAAATACGATTCTATACTCTGTGGTTTCAATGTGATTATTGTTCATTGGAGTGGAAAATTTTAAACGAGCAGTTAACGCATTTCCAAATTCAAAAATAGCAAGGGTGGCTGAATGTACAAAGGGTGTTCGCTGAAGAAGCACAACCGACCTCAAACCCCACAAACCTAATTTCTTAGAACGGGTGAAAAAACTTAAAAAATAATCAGACCGTGAAGCTATCCATCGTTTCACAAAGGCGTTATTTTAGTTGAATAATTTATAAAGTAGGCTGAGTGATCAAACGTGTTGCGCGGACGGCGGTCCACGCTCGACTGGCCAGTTCACCGTTATGATTTAAATAAAGAACGCAGCGAGCGCGTCTAATGATTGGTCAGGGCTAATCCCGCCGGGGGTAATCGAGCGTTCCTGATTGGTCCTTTGATCGCTCAACGCTTCACTTGTTCCCGCTCGCAAGATCCTACAGGATTTGTTTCACTTTATTTATAGTTTGCGGAGCGATGTCTTTTGATTTTCAGAGCGAAAGCGCATTGGTGCTGTAGGCTGTGAAGTGCATTGTGCTTGAAGTAAGCTATTTATGCATGATTTGTTCAGCAACATTATTTAGTAGGGAAATATTTCCTTCCCTATACAGGTATTTTTATATTTATTATCTACCGGCGCAGAAAATATTTTTATTATAATTAAGCAAATTAGCAAATGAGTCCTATCAAAGCTGTGGATTGCAAATCTGTCTATCAAAGAAAAAGCTACAGGGTAGTTGAACGTATACTTTCACAAGCAGTTTGTTACTGCAGAAGACTAGTTCAAGTAGCCGGTTTTTCTCTCTTTTCAAGAAAAGAACGTCGCCAACGAACAGGCAAGTCTCTTGTGATGTGTATCACACATCTGCTATTGATCTTATGTAGGACTGTAGGAATGCGACTGTAATCATAGTTGTGCGTTTTCAAAAATAAATATATAAATGACAATTACAAAATTGAAATTTTCATGGCATTAGAACTACTCGTTAATGTGTGTTAAAGCTAAATTTTTTTAAGCAGTTTCATGGCTTAAAAGTTTTGAGCATCATTAGGTAGTATTGTAAGGACACCTATGGTAAGGGTTCCAGGTACAAAGAGTGCTATTCTTTTATCAGAATCATCTCTGAAATTCCAGTGGGCAATGGAAAGCTAAAAAAACACAGAGACTAGAGAAAGGTTGAGTTGGTTTTGCCAAAACAAAACTGCCAAGTTTATTTGATCTATAGGGAGCTGTGAGAGCGGTTTAAAGGCCCTTGAGGTTCGGACTTCCGTTCAGTCTTTGTTGTAATAAAGGGCTTAGGGCAATACACTGAGGCTCCAGGGAGTGTATAGTACTAGTTGTGTTTAGAAAGGATTTTTGTACCTTCGGGACAAAACAATTTAAAGAGTAAAGAATTAAGTATTGTAGGTACCAAGTTTTACGCAATCAAGTCTAAGTAATAATATATGGTTATTATATAGTCACGTTAGGTCTTTAACGGAGTAGGCAGAGAACAACGAATGCAAAATGCTCTTTCTATCCTTACTAACCTAACGTACATCCTCTAGATCTATCAAATATTTAAATATTCTATGCAACTCCACGCCTGTAATCTGCAAAAGGGTAGGCAGGGGCCTGTAGTATATTCCCAAATTTCTCTAGTTACGTTTACGTCCCACAATGAAATAGATGGTGAGCCTATTGAATAAAATAAATTAAAATATTATAATAATTATAATATTTTAAAGTAAGCTGTTATTATTGCCATCCCTAGTAATCCTTTGCTTGTCACATTCCAATAAGACCATTTCCCATCAAATTTCTATATAGAAATGTATATACATTTAATAACACAAAATAAACCATATGTTTACATGAATTAACACACGAGATATAACGCTTGCTCTACCAACAACGAATATCTTCAGGCGATAATTTTTACATTTTTTCTTTTTACTCTGTTTTATATTTGCCTGGCCCATGGGTGCGGTGGTTAGTGAACTGGACTGATGCGCGGAGGTTGTTGTTATGATTTCAACGCAGAATAAATATTGGTGCGATGAGCATAAGTATTATATCAGTGTCTGGGTATTAAAATACTTATATAGATTTTTTATATATATATGTGCTTACCCTGGCATCAGATGGCCTTGTGGAGATGTCTCAAGACTGTCATATGCAAAAAAAGGTCACAAATCACAAAAAGGATCTCATAATAAGTCACATATGAGAAAATGAAAGAGATAGTAATGGATTGAAAGTGAAAATGTGATGGATGGTGGGGATGAAAGAGCAAATGGAACACATCTTTGACAAACCCTTGCAACCTTAAAATGAAATTGAATATGATATATCTTCATATATCAACATGTTTTCTTGTTCCAAGTGACTTGTGAAACAATCTCTTTGTGTCATTCTGACATCTACGTATTTATTACGTGGGTTCGATGTCCGGAAGTGACAAATTGCTACGATTATGCCTCCGTGTCCCCGCAGGTCTCGTGGAGAGGTTGTGGTTGCTAAGATCTATAATTGTTTAAGATAAAGGTTGCTAAAATCATCATCACCATCATTATCAGCCAATTCCCATCCACGGCTGGACATAGGCCTCTCCATTGACACGCCACTGAGCTTGATCTTTACCTCTTCGCATGCAACCACTGCCAGCCATTTTGCGTATATCGTCACTCTACCTAGCTGGGGATGTCCTACACTACGTTTGCCAAGTCACGGTCTCCAGCGGCTATCGGTTCTGCGATAGATGTGACCAGTCCACTGCTACTTCAGCTAGCTAATTAATCATGTGGGCTATGTCGATAACTTTGGTTCTCTGTCGGATCGCCTCATTTTAGTAATAATCACTAGCCTCACCACGTATTTCATGGAACATAGACGTAGCTGGTGAAACGTGAGAGTGTACTATACTTCTCTGCCTACCCCTTCAGACAGTGAAGTGACGTTAATATAATAATAGTGACTCTTCTCGCTCTACTCTTTTGCTGGGACAGAAAGTTCAACCAAGTCTTTACAAGCGTGAACTGATCAAAGTGAATCTTCAAAGGCCGCACAGACCCTCGCCGACAGGGTTAGCGGAAGCTCCATTGAATTTACCTTAACATATCGCTTGTGGCCAAATCGCGCTGGTGTATCGAAAATGATATGCCACTTGATGTATAAGAGTTAAATTTTTTTCATATTGTTTCGCTAGCTTGCTTGAAGAGTGAGTCATCATCAGCCTATCTCAGTCCACTACTGGACATACGCCTCCCCAAAAGGGGATTTATGCCCGTAATCTCCACGCTGAGCTAGCGGGTTGGAGACGGGTTTGCAACGCCGACGCTACTGCCTGTCGGCGCGGCCAAGGCATTGAGTTATGCCTATTTGGGCTGCGCTTTTCCGCAATCAACCGGTCACCAGAGCCTCGTCTGTTATAGCAGGGTGCACCACGTGCAGGTGATGTTGGCTTGGGCTCCTGAGATGGTGGTTGGAACCCCTTACAAGGGTGAAGGGTGACTAGAAAGTAATTTTTTTATTTTTGTCATGAATAAATTAATTATTAATAGTATAATCATGTTAAGTGTCTTAAGGGGAAGAAAGAGAGCAGAGTGTCAAATATCTCTATTCTTGCAGAGTTGGCGTGCTTCCACATTCGTCACACTCTTCATATATACGCGCTGCTTTCGGAGACTTCTAACTCTCGGATCATTAAGAACTAAATATATTTTGTCAAGTTAAGTGTACAATATGATCAGTTTTATACAGATCCGTAACTGCTCTTTAGTTCTATCCAAACTTGGTAATAGACTGACACTGGTATATCCAATTACATTTGACAATCCTTTACACTTGACATTAAAAATCAAAAACGAAAGGTATATTAACTATTAAAGTACATTTTTCAGTATAAATGGTTTTTCTAAAAACGACGGCAGAGGTTCTCAAACTGACAGAACACAATAAAGCCATTAGGGATGTAAAAATTTGAGCAGCAGCGGGGAGGGGTGTCTAACGTTAGGGGTACTTTCGCGGCCCCGAGCTGACCTAGAAACCGAATGAGGGATGAAATGTTCGCGGCAGACGTGTGGGCTAAGTTGCTGGGACTTAGTCGTGTGCGGAACGAAGGTAAATGTCGAATTGTAGAAATCGTCACATATGGAAAAAGCGCTACGCTGAAACATAATGCGACTTTCTCTTACTGTCTGTGTAATCTTGCAAAGAAAACATAAAAATAACTATTTACACAGTTCGATATCTAGGTCAGATACTATTCGATTTTTCTAATTTCGTTTTTCTTGTAGAAATTTCTAGTAGCAGCTTGGAGTCTAGTTCCGTGCCTCTTGTAAGGCAGTAAGTTCATCACTAATGCCATGATGGGACATTAAGATAACTGGTGAAACGATATACTACACTCCTCTGCCTGCTCTTTCGGGAACTACAGGAGTGATTTTACGTTTTTAAGCTATTTTATAACTGACACGTATAGATAAAACATCGGGAGAGTTCAATAGATCTTAAAAAACGAAACTCCAGAATATGGTTTATATTAACGAGATACTTCATTAGCATTTGAAGGGGGCGCTGGGAGTCTCCGAGGTATTTGTCAGATTTGGATGGGTAAAAATATTTAGCACTCGGCATTCTTTCTGTCCCGAAAGGGACTTAGCGTGATGATATAATAATAATTACTTAGTACTAGAGCGAGTGAACTTGCCACACAAACACAGCATGGTCACTTATGAACTGTTATTTGGAGAATGCAGGAGTAGACAGCATACGGAGATGTAATTGTGTTCGATATCAGAGCTGGATGCTGCGCACGGTCCGAATATCTCGTTCCGGTATTCACGTGTTCAGATATTGAAATTTCATATAATGAGTTTGATTACTTTCTACAACTCCCGTTAGTTTAATGGTTGTAACCTAGCAAATTTGTTCGTGATACTTGCGGGGTCTGGGTCAGGGCTGGAGCAAGAAAATAACATTTGATTGACTGCTACATACGGTATTGAGTTGCGCAGATACATCTATAGATTTTGATGCGCAGTTTATTGAATTATGTTCAGAATAAAACATTCTTATGTTTTTAGGAATTCTTAGATTTGTTAGTTTTTAACGTGTTCTTGGCAAACAGAACGTAGGACGCCCTCCAGCTAGGTGGAGTGACGATATACGCAAAGTGGCTGGCAGTGGTTGGAGACGGAGAGTTGAGGATCGAGCTCAGAGGCGTGCTAGGCTCAGCATCAGACGGGAGTAAGCTGATAATAATAATAATAAATTCATTTATTTAGCCACATAATAACAAATTACACAAAAACATACAATAAAAAAAATACAAGACACAAACAAGAAAAAACAAGTTTAACAAAAGCATAAAATATCTACAAATAATGAAAAAAGAAACAAAATGGTAGATAAAAAACAACTCATCTAGATATTTCGTGCGTTTGCATATATGTCTCAGTATAATCTGACATGGGATCATAACTCCATGCAGTACTGGTTTTCAGACACCCGTGATGATTCAATGATCAAAGTAACTTACATAGTAATAATCAGTGTCGCTAATAAGTTTTCATTGGCTGCGCTAAGTCTACAATCTACTAGAGATCTACGAAGGGTCTACAAAATGTCTACGGAGAGTCTACAAATTCGTAGACTCGGTACGAGAATACACGGACATAACAATTTTAAATACATAGATACTTCGAGGTTGACTGAAAGGTAAAATATTTGTATTTCAGTAGAGGTGTTATAGGCATGGTGAATATTTCACGATCGCTCTATGAATCAATAATATGTATAATATCACGCTTGTTTATCCTCAGACGAGTGGGCAGAGGAGAACCGTTATTTCGTATATGATGTCAAACGTGCAATTATTGTACCAATCTTTGGGTAAAATGTTTGATTACTAAAATGTTAATAATAATATGTGTAGGAAGAGAGAAATCAATGAAAAAATGCACGTCAGCTCTATAAGGATGTAATATTTGGTACTCGATGCTCACTGGTTACCCAGTAAAGAATCTGGTTACCCTGTAAGGAGTCTGGTTACCCTGTAAGGAGTCTGGTTACCCTGTAAGGAGTCTGGTTACCCTGCAAGGAGATATGTACTCGTAAACATCTGCATTGTTATTAAATAAAGAAAATATTTAATATATTGTGCTTTTTTGATATTTACTGAATATTACTTTATTTATTACAATTTGGCCCCTTGTTGGTGCGGTGTGTACTAAACATGACTGTTGCGCCGAGGGTCGTGGGTTCAACTGTCACCCAGAATTACGTGAGGATTCCTTAGAAATACTCTAAGTAGATAATAAGTATATATAAATAAATACAGAGTGTAGCAAAATCCAGTCAACTCCTTGCACCCCTAACCTCTTTTAAACGCAATAATCTCTAGTACCAGCTGATTTGCTTTTTGATCCTAAACTTTAGAGAACCCGTGGCTTATAATTTTTCACTGAAAAAAACTGAAAATAAAGGATTCTTTGCATTTGACACATAATATGTATATTTGCACTTAATGGAAATCGAACCCATTACCCCTAACTCAGGGGTTAGATTACTAGGACACCAAGGGCTATCGTACTGTCAGTAACTTTGCTCATATTTATGGATTGGATATTTCATATGACATTAATTTATTACAAGT
>DWDT01001530.1:0-15657 GCA_018245595.1 Microceris scylla | reverse complement strand
CAACTATTTTACGTGTCCATGTTATATCTCATTTTTGGTAGTATTGTATACGGCCTGTTAAATACATTTTAGCTTAAAAATTATTCAATCGATATTAATTTAATTTTAAACAATGATAGTTCGAACCATGAGGAAGAATATTGGCGTTTTTGTCACCAAAACATATTTTATTTCGAGTCTAATTCTATTTTTAATAATTCATAGAAGGCTTGTCTGCTTGCGAACAGAAGTCAACGTAGAAGAAGATGGAGTTGTTTTATATTACGCTATTTTAATTATGTATAGAATCATTTGATTTATGTGTAAAGGTATATTAAGTGTTTTATATACAACTAGAGCAAATAACGCATAAATTGTACAAGTAATATCAAAACAGCAGTTGAAAAGTCGTGAAACGGCGTCGAACCCGCACATTAGTACCGCGGGTTACATTTCGAATTTCACTTTTAGTCGTTAGCGCTGTGACGTCATTTTCGTAGTCTACTTACGTGGTCCACCATTTAGATTTTTATGTCTTTATGTCTACATTAATGACTAGAATTATTTTTAATTGACCATCACATTTAATTAAAAGCATTAGTTTACCAACACAAGTAAGTTGCACGGTATACTTAGTCTATGCCTAGCCTAACATACATATATACACACATACATACGCATGTGTGTCTGTGAGTGTGTCTGTGTCCTAGCTAGGAATATAACCCACAACCCCCGGTTCAGTAGTAAATATACCTAATTGAAAACTAGACCATCGAGTCAATGCATCAAATGGTGTAGGTATGTAAATTGTTCGTTTAAAATTAACGCGAATTATCTACACTTATCAAATACTCCAGAACTTCCTTATTTCATTCGAAATGCATGCTAGATAGTACACCCAGTTGTCATTTCCCATGCAACAATGGGTCTCAGTACCCAGTACCGGCCACGATTAAGCGTGTCGAAATAAAACAATAGCCACTTTTTACGGAACCCATTGCCCAAGCGGGTCGTGTGACCTTAACACCGTGGTCCAAGTTATAGAAAAGAGCGGGCCATAATTTTAACACTTGAAAATTAATGACTTAACGCATGAATTAGTGAATGAATTAACGAACGAGTGAATGAGTTAACGAATAAGTGAATAGGTGAATGAAGGAGTGAATGAATAAACGAACAAATGCTTGGATGAAGATAACTTTATTGTAGACGTTTGTACATCTGTAGGTTGTTTCGTGACAGGGCGGAGAAAAAATACATACCCCGAACCCATGCCGGGATATCAGGGTGTCGTAAAAGATTATTTAAAAATAGCGGACCCGGCAGACCTCGTCCTGCCCGGATTAGCGGTGTTACATTCAATATTTTATTTTAAAATGATTTCTGTGTAGCTTTAACCATTAAGGTTACACACGCGACGGAAGCTTAAAAAATGGAGTAACTTCTCCCGTTTTCCCAACATTTCCCTTCACTGCTCTGCTCCTATTGATTGTAGCGTGATGAAAAGTACATATACTATAACCAGTTCAGAAATATAAAAAATAATTGTACCAAGTTTCGTTAAAATCTGTCGAGTAGTTTTTGTTTCTATTACGGTTATACAAACAGACAGAATTGACCTCTCTACAGATTTATTATAAGTATGGATAGATAATAACAAGGGAAATAACAAAATTAATTTATGAGTCCTGTAAAGATTAAAATCCTCTAACAGCAAACCCATTAATAAATTTACTCAAGCATTCCGTGAAAAACTTGTGTTAACAATTATTAAAAGTTACTATTTTAACACTACACCACACTCTTTGAAAATAAATAAATATATTAATGTTAATGGCGTGAATAAACGTCTTTTAGGTAAGCGAGTGCCATAGACAAAATCTTTAGCATCATTAACTATAATCGTTGTCATAGATAAAGGAACGCGATAAAGAAGAATTTTACTTGTTCTAAGAATCTGATAAAGAAAGTCAAACATAAAGTCAACTCAAATCTAGAGTCAACTCAAATCTAGATTCGTCTCACACGCAGACACGTGTTGTGTGTATAGAGCGGCGTTTAACTCAACTAAAAGCATTTCGTTGCATAGTAAACGGGATACGCCTGGAGCGAATGACGTGATATCTTTAAAATTCCACACACGATGCACACTCAATGAATCGCAACTCGTATATTCACGAAATGCAAGTTTACACTTGATTGATCGTCATCAAGCATTTTTCACCCTCTTACTCATGCGCTGTCAAATTTTTGACAGCCGTGGAATCCAAAGTAAAATTAATTGCTTTGATAACATTCTTTAAGACATATTCACATCAAATAATTTGAAGTTTTTAGTTTGTTGGCGGAACACAAACAGTATAAAATTGGAATGTTTGCAATGTTTAACAGGTACCTATGTACATTTGACCGTGTGACATTAGTAAACAAATATGTTTTGCGCCTAACAACACTAAAACTGCAAGCATTTATTCGTTCTTAATCATGTTAAAATCCATCCAAACTATTCCAGGATGAGTTTCCTAACAAATTGTCTCTAATATATCTTGTACACCCTAATAACACTTTGTCTTGGTGTGTTTTTGACAGAACTTTTGACAGTTTATAGTACTGAACTCGCCTTGTTGTGATCGGACTGTACATGGTTTGTAATAGGGTGTGTAGGTACAGTATAAGCTGCATGAGACATCGCTACAAGGTGTGAATGGCCAGTGCCACCGCGTAAGGTGCGGTTGCGGTGCGCTACAGCTTTCACCACACGTGCTGTGTCGCAACTGACAAGTGTATACCTGAGACTGAGCTTTAATATTTGTTTTAACTTATGCTTTATATGTATATTCATATGAATATCCGAATATTCGAGAGTATACGACTGTATAGTCGTATACTCTTGGCATAGTGGTGGTCGCATGATGATGACTGTACGATCGATTTGCCCTTCTCGACAGCTCTTTGAAAGCGTCTAAATGGAAGCTTGCCTGCTTCTATTTTCCGTCGACCTCCTCCTAGTTCGTTATATCTATTCGCATTTAACATTGCCACATTTTATTGGAACAGGATATATAAACTTTAATTATATATAGATATCCTGTATGTTCATAGACACATAAAGGAAGCAATCACGTCATAATAGTGTTCAGTAAACATGTTATTAACTAGAAGTTTATACAATGGATTTCCTCTTGATTTCGCTATGAAGCAGCCATTCACAGCGAAGACTGACACATACGTTAGTACCCCGCAGGCATCTTCCCACGATTCCAGACTTGACCAGAAATAGGGTTGTCAGGTGTCTAATATTTTGCCGACCGGTGAATTAAATGTTTATTATTCTTCCTGTTGAAGAGGAGATAAAATTCTAAAAAACAATATGTCGCATTTTATAATAGTAAAATGAACGATGTCATAATTTTGACATATGACATCGATTATGATATCGATCAAATACATATTCAGGGTTCACATTTAACTTAAACTTGGCGTGAGACATTGTCGTGCCTCTAAATGTCAAATTAATAGAAAAATGCGACTTTAATAGTCCATACGGAAAGAAATCAATATATGCCAGAAACTGTCACTGCCAACCCTAACTGCAAATTGAATGCACGCCTTCAAAGTGTACATAAATTTCAACCCTAGGCGTCGGCGGAAGAAAATCTTTTTATATAAAACTTTTTGTTCAGCAATGAGTCAATAACGATTTTAGAATCATCATCAGATGTTATCTATACTTATAATGAAATAGTAGGAAGGATAAAATCTGTACATTCGATATTTTTTTAAACAGCAATTGCTTCTAATTGTGTATAACCCGCGCGCAAAAACTTGATACCTGAGTGATGACGTCACAATAACACCTAATATCAGATTGTTTAACACTGTAGGAAAGTATTAAGAATATTAATCATCGAAATAACTTAATATATGTACATAGCACGCAGATCCCGTGTCACTGCGCGGGGTACGTACATGGTATAAAGTTATAGATCATGAAAAATGTTACAATATAAATGAGTGCAGTGAGATTTTTGCCATCTGACCTGAGCACGACCAATGAAGGCTACATAATACACGATTATATTGTGCGTCAATGCTTTTGTTCTGCGTATTGCGGAACTGATTCACAATTGAATACAAATAATAGACAATATAAACGCATTGAAAAACAGGAATAACGGTATGAGGCTATTGATAAAAGTTTTAGATTTCGTAATAGCAAGAAGAATACTTTAGTTTCGGTAGTAACAAGAACAATGTTTTAGGTTTGGTAGTAGTAAGAACAATGTTTTAGGTTTGGTAGTAGTAAGAACAATGTTTTAGGTTTGGTAGTAGCAAGAACAATGTTTTAGGTTGGGTAGTAGCAATAACAATGTTTTAGGTTGGGTAGTAGCAAGAACAATGTTTTAGAATTAACAGTAACAAATTTACATGCTAGCTTGGTAATAAATGAAAAATGAGGCTAATAAAAACTTATACTGGAAACAAATACAGATTCAATGAAGTGGATATTTTTACGATTATTCGTCAATGGATAATGAGGAAACATGTAACTTGCTCGCTGTGTACTACATATATAAAGTCATTTACTACATATATGTGCTTATGTATTATGTTTTATTGTATTTTTAATAGCCTATATCACGACAGGTGTCGATCTATTGCTAACAGGGATTCTCAAATATGCAACAAGATCGTCTCGCCGACGTCTACACGATCAGCCTAATTGACGACAGCCGGTTTCCGGAAAGAAAGTACATAATAAATAGTTTGGCTAACTCTCCGAACACTTTCGTATAATTTTTGAAGATAACTTATATTCATTAATAATTACAAAGCCCAAATATATTCAAGAATTAAGGTAAAGCAAAGAGGTGAGGATCCGAGCTCCATCGGAAGAGCCCTCGCTAGTATTATCAAAGTCTACAGTACACCAGAGACTGTCAAAGTAACAGACGCAGTACGTAGAGACTGTCAAAGTAACAGACTCAGTACGCAGAGACTATCAAAATACCAGACTGCAAATATACCAGTACAAGGTAGTCTAAACAAGAGAAAACTATGGCGCTTACGAATACGAAGTATTGCTCATCACAACAGGTGCTACATATATATCTGTATGTTTATTATTTTGCTGTATGGAAGATTGTAAACACATTATGGGGGTTCGGGCGTTGACACAGAGCGTGCCAGCACGTCCATAGTAAACAACGTGCAGGGATAAGCTGCCTACACAACAACCGAGATTTTTCTTGAAAAATAAAATGAATATTTTGGTGTTCCACGAAATGTATCTAAGTCTTTTCAGCCTCAAACTTTTTAACCTTATTGCGATCGACACGAGCTCATGACAAAGAAGAGCCTGATATAATTATACCAATTCACATAGGACTACTTTTGATTGACTATTTTATCGAAATTGTCCTTAACTAAACTGGACTATTACGAAAAACACACGTGAATTAAACCGTTACATAATATAATTGTAATGTAGTTAAAGTACGAGTTTTACGATAATGGATAGGACAAGTTATTAAACTGACTGCCACGTTGGTCGAGTGGTTGCAAGTGCGACTACTGATCGACAGGGCCAAGGTTTAAATCATGAGTCGGGTACTATTGGATTTGTCTAACTTAGATTTTCTAATAGAAATTACTAGTCTGGATTTGTGCCCGTTGTATGGCAATAGGCATGCCACCTATTCCATTATGCGACGTAAAAGTAACTGGTGAAACGTGGGAGTGTTCTACACACCTCTGCTTACTCCTTCGGAGATTACAAGAATCATGTTACGTAACTTGTAAAACAGGTACGCACATGCTATTGTTATAGTGTATAGTCTACTTAAGGGGCTCCAAGTAAGGGCCATCACATCACCGCATTTCTGATAAACGAAACTGTCAGGTATATCCACAAATCGAGGTTGTTTGTCGATTGGCAAACCTTCGAATTTAGAAATCAACTGTTTTGTATTATATTCCGTGAGATAACATTTCCAATACAGATAACCTTTTTCAAACAAAGGATTGTTTAACTTTGAAATTATCGGTGTGATTTCACTGTCAAAACATTCGAGAAAAGAAATATTTTAAGGAGATAAAAACATGAAAATGAGAATGAATACCTCTACCTCATACTAAATGTATAAAAATAACATTTACGATTTAATACTTTGGACATGCCAATGTAGTCGTAAAGGTAACATTACATTTGTTAACGATTACAGGTTCAAACTACCCCAATTGGGGCTTAGATGGCACTGAACCGTAGCGGCTACTACGTTCCAGTCGCCTCATCATCGTCTACCCTTGTTTTAGGGCCAGGCATTTCGAAACAATATATCCTGAAGAGTAATTCGTAATGGGGAAATGCAATTGGATATTGAATATAAACCTGACATAGTGGACAAACAGCAAAGTACGTTATGCGTTGCAATAATTAAAAAGTATTGTGTTCCGAATTTCCGGGAAAAGATATACTGGAGCCTTCTTCCAAAGAAATAGGGATATATTTTTCTGATTGGATTCGATACAGCAGTACGTAGTTAAGATATACGTAATAATTAGTAAGTGGCTATTATTTTAATTATGTATATTAGAAAACAAAAACATTTATGTGACGTTACGAAATTTGTTAGAAATAAACAGATTCGTCATAAGCTTCCACGCTTGTAGACTTCACATGCCTTAGGGAATATTATGGAGATTGAAATTCGCAATACTTAATCTACCCTTTTCAATGAATTTTCAATGATACCTAGGTACGTCATTTTATCAAACATCCGCTGTCCAGTTAATAGGAATAACAAATATAGATAAAATATATTATTAAGTGGCGGTAAAGTAAATGAAAATTTCTTGGTATAGCGCGTGTGATGCTACCAAACCGACGCTATTTGCGCAGCTAAACAAACTCAAACAGTTCGTTATCAACGACCAACTAACGTAGAGCCCCGTGCACGATGCTGAAGTGTCGAAACAATGAATAAACATGTCAAACAAACATTCATTTAGTCTTGTTATTGTTCAATTTTTTTTTTAAATTCACAAAACGGTATTTTGTTGTAGACGTATTAAAATGTTATTGGTGTCATCATCATCATCATCATCAGCCTATTCCCGTTCACTGCTGGACATAGGCCTCTCCAATGGCACGTCACGGAGCTCGATCTACAGGTCTTCGCATCCAACCACTGCCAGCCACTTTGCGTATATTAACCTTATTTTAATTAAATGTTATTATTATTACGACATTCAAAAATTCATAGTGTTATTTCACATTAATGTCACATATTGATAATGTTATGGATTTATTGCGGGGATCGATTGGAAATGGTTTTTTGTATCAATAAATACACACATGTTTTCTAAGTTACGCGTCCACACACACTATGAAAATAAAAGCATTATTGGCGACAGTAATTACTCCCCAGTAGATCGGCTTAGTTCATTTAACTTTACATTTAAAACAACTATAGAAATATATATAATTTTACTGTTTACCTAAACTCTATGAACCTTGAAGCATATAATGTGTAGAATGAAAACATTGCAAGCGAGAACAAGATTCCGCAAAGCATCGTGACAGAACTAAATTAAACATCAATGTCGGTGCTGTTTGTACAACTAATTAAACCCGTTACTGTTTGAAATGACGTCTGTTTGCCTTCGAATTCATACAATTAATTGTAAATTTGTTATCACTGCGGCGAGTGGAGTGATGGACGTCACGGTGGATTGATATTCCTGTACCGTATCACGCTAAGCCTTTCGACTGCACTTAGTTTGCTCTTTACTTACGTAAGTGTATTTAAAATTCGACGCGCAAAGTACACGAGGAACGTTCTCAGCCATGAATCTATAATAGATATTATTACGCAAATTAGGTAAACCTTTCTTAATACACATGCAACATGGAAGGTACTTTTCCTTTCGGCCAATCAGTATTCAGAAAGTTTTAACTTTCTCGCGTTAAAGCCGTGATAACTATTATGTAGTTCACGATAAATTCGCTTTGATACGGCCATGGTGTTACTAGTTTAACTAAAACACTGTTTGTGCAGAAACAAATTTGTTTATGAAATAAATCAGGTTCTTTAAGCATTTTTAAACTCACTGTGAATTATATTATAATATATTGCAATCGGTTTTTTTTACTAATGATATATTTGCAGTAAAATAGATCATTTAATTTCATATAAATAATAATGTGCAAAACGCTAAAGCAAGACCGAGAGAAGTGGATAACAACAATAAATATACAATAACAACTGTTAAAGCTAACGAAACACGTCGGAGAGCGGCTCGGGCGCCGCGGTAAGCTTCTAAACTTACGAGCGGACACAACCATCAAATGTTTACACACAGACGCACACAGGCGCAGAGTCGTGCTCGCCCGCGGCGGACGGTGCGCCTGCGCAGCCTGAGACACAGGTTTCCTCAATGAACCGAACAGGGCTGAGATGCCCTTAATTCTCAACCATTTATCGACATTAAAAAACATGTTATCGTCTTCTTATATTCATAATATGATGTAACTGCAATTTTTTTGTATATGAAAATTGTAAAACGTTTTCTGCCGTTATCGATTACACCGCACCGTCAATAATTTCAAATATGTATTATTTTTAGATATTACCTCTATCCACGCAGCATCCACATCTGTAAAAGATAGTCATTGGGCCAATACAGAATATTTCGGTAGATGCGTCATCTACATTAAATGTGGCCACGACAAGGCGATTTCAATAGACTGCCTCGTTTACGATCAGCTATAGTGTCACTCATTTATTATAACTTGTCCGTCTGACAATGCGTCACTAGTTAAAATGTTAAAAGCGTAATAATTTTTCAGTCTGTTACGTCGCTTGTCAAGACTGCCGCAAGCTGAACAAACAGAAAATTTTATCATGGATTGAGTGAACGTATATCTATCGAAATTGATTCTGTTCTCTTTCTTATTTTTCAATAAATTGTGAGAAATTCTCATATAAATGTTGCGCTCTCAATCGGTTTTCTCTTTAAAATCGATTGTCACAACACTACGTCGTGTAGAGCGTTAAGTAGGCGAGATCGTTGCACCGGCTAGCGGTGCAATCGTCTTTCTTGCTCGCACATTACCTTTTATGCCACTTTTTAATACAAAATCGTTACACGTCACACCCTGTCGCAAGTTGTCGCGGTAACCCGCACATATTGAATTAGCTAAACAATTATGATGACCCTGATATATATTGCTCTTTAGACAATATAGAGCGTGCAGAGTGCGAAGCATAATTTACTCGGTCGACAACATCACCTACAACGGGTGGTCTCGCCTTGCGATTCCTTCGCCCGAGGACGGTATCTGTAATGGCGTTTCTAGTCATAAATACAGGCGTGATAAGTATCAGTGGCGCGGCGCGGGCGATGGGTGGTCGGCGGTCGACGCGAAATTCGGCGGAGCGCTACCCCGGACCGGTTCTGAGAAGGCTCGACGGCTAGGCGGCCGCTATTGTGTCTGCCGTGCGCCACACGCGCCGCTACAGCCACCCGCCCGCTAGCCCCGTGTGTGCTCTTATCACTCTACTCCGCTTAGACGAGCTAATTATGACATATATTTTTTTATGTAGGATAAACAAGAATACCACGCATCAAAAGGACTGATCGTTACGAATAGTTTCAAATCTAATTATATAGATACTGTGAATTAACAAAATTATTTAGTGTCAAAGTAACTGTTAAATATCAATTACTGTTACCTTACAAATCTTACCATTGAAAACTGTGTAGTACATTCATATTTTAAGCGTCAATGTCATAAAATTTTTACAGCTATAAATTTTGAAGAACCAATTCTTATCTATTTATACACACAATTTATTACGATAATATGATATCCTAGGAAAACAGATCCTCGTCAGTACAACAGGTGATTTAAAAAATACGTGAGCCGTTCGGATCGGTAAACAGCACCGCCTCGGAGATGACCAACAATAGATGAGGAATAATATCGTCCACCTAATCTCTTTTTCGTTAGCGGCACACGATATTTCATTCTGGCAGCTTTTGTCAATAAGAACTGAGGTCAGAGGCAAATAGGAGAAAAGAACCGCGGCCACTTTTATTTTCTTTACAAACCCTCAAACAAAATAAACTCCGGCACAGTTGCTTGAACGCGCCGCCTTCAAAAATTTGAATTCTAATATCTTTTTTCATCCCATCTTTTCATTAATATATTAGTTGGAGGCGAGCTGTCGATTTTTTTTTAATAGCGAGTTCACTGGCGTGGTACCTGAGTGATGTCTACGGATTTAACCATTTTACGGTCCGTGATTATAGGAGAGTCGAGGCATCGTGTGAAATATTATAAAACATTGTTGTCGTAATTATGCAAATTATCCAGTTTTTTTCTTGCTACAAATCTGTTTGATATAGTATTCTTCTTTCTAATCTGCCACATGTTTTTTAAAGATGATATCTTTCCTCTATTTTTTTTAAAAGTGATAAATCTTAAACACAAATAATAAATCTAGATGTACGTACTTTGACTAAATTAATGGGGTCCTATAACAAAATCAGGTTCAGAGACTGAAACGATGCAAATCATAGGTATATGAAATTACTCTACATTTAATCTGCAGCTACTCGTTAAAAAGAAGATTCGTAAGGTTCGTAATTGAAAAAAAAACTTTACAACCGAATGAAAGTAATTTACTATGTCGTTAAATGTCGAATCATCATTTAAAAGTAACCGCTCATTCACTCGTAGGATTGCGAAGAAAGCTATACTGTAACATCCACATACCTACTATAGAAAAGCATTAATAAATATTTATTGTTCAAATTACTAATATGCAAATTCCTAGTAATGTGGCTGCCACTCTGAATTCATCCCGAGTCCCGTCTAAAGTGAGCAATTAGACGTTGCCAATCTCGAAGGATATTACTAATTGACCTCTCAGTTGACATTTCAATTGAAGGCAGACAGTGCTGCCAGCTACATGGACACACATAATATATTCGTAGACGGAATGTGAGGAATCATACATTAGAATATAAAGAATTATATATTAATAGCTTTAACCCGGTATAAATTATTTATAAAACTGCATAGAACAAGCTTTAAGTATGAGTCGTTGATTTCTTCCACTTAACACTTTTCGCACGCCAACGTGCAATTTTCACTGCATTACTTCTAATGCAATATCAATATTTATAAATTAATGATTGTGATAAAATAGAAATGCTTATCTGAAGCCCGAATGAATTTACGAAAACTTTTACTGAATGGTTTTAAATGATGCCGAGCTGAAAAAAAAGTATTACGAGCATAACGATAAATTACCGCCATTTAAAAATTTATCTAAGAAGAATATTTTTTTAGTCAACCATCCACGTATAGAAAATTCTTTAAGTACATTTTTAAGTACATTCATCCACAGTAAATCAAAAAGCAAGCTACAATATGACTGCAATATCATGCTACTATAACAATAATTAACAATAGACAGTCATTTTCTTGAGTAATGACGAATATTCGACAAATCATCGTGAAAGTATGATTGATTGTGTGCTATTTATAATATTGTTTGGCGTACACGGTAATTTCTAGTATATAAAAAAACGTAATACCACGCCTGTAATCCCCGAACGGGTAGGCAGACGAGTGTGGTACACTTCCACGTTTCCCTATTTACGTTTAAGTGTCATGGAATCGGTGGTGACTTGGTGAGTCTATTGTCATACACCGGGCACAAACCTATACTCCGAGTCACTACTGGAAATTCTAAATTAGAAAAATCCAATAGTACCCGCCTTGGAATTTCAACCCAGAACCTCCCGATCGGCAGTCGCGATTGCAACCACTCGACTAGTGTATGTCGATGATAACTATCAATTATTATAGTCTCTGTTATGATTCACGAACATCACTTATAATTTATCAGTATATGTGATAATAATATTTCATGTCATTATAACTTTTTTCATTGTATGGTTTAAATACTCAATATTTTAAATGAATCCTTACTTTAATAATTATCAAATTTCAAAACAATAATTGCTGTCAAATTATAATCAAAGTATTTATGCCGTTACATTCCATGTGTTTTTCTTTACGAAATTACATTATATTAACTTGTTTTTTTTATTTCCTAAACAAATGGACAACACTCATTAAATACAATGACAGATGTAAACATAATTTCGAAAAGTATGCACTTTCTTTTTTATCACTTAGCCGAGGTAATTAAATTTTTAGTTGGTGTAGGTAGACATTTTCTAAACGAGTTGTTTAGTTTCGGTCGTCTTGGGATGATATAATAAAAATGTTTAATTGCGTTCGTGGGAGCCGTGTGAAGTGGGACTCACTAGACGCGGGCAACACTAAAGTTTTATTGATAACATTCTAAAACATCATTGTTAGCCAGCCTAGAGTGAGTGAAACACGCGGTTATAAAAAGCTTAGAATTAGTGTTTAATTGTAGAAAAACTTGTACGTTTAGTTGTTAGACAGACTGAAATTATATTATTATTGATTTGCAGTATACATTTCCATTATTATTATTATTACTATTACACTGCTGGATGCTCCACAATATTATATACAAGTACAGAGCTTATTACAACAGCATCATGAACACAATGAACTAGCGCAAAACTCATTTTCGCATTGTTCACAAAAATGATGCAATATCATTGTTCTTCTTGAAACCAAGAAAATCATTAGCTTATTATAAGTCTTTATTAATTTAACCACATTTTACCACACGAGTAGAAAATTGTCACGTAACGTAACTATACAATTTTCATAAGCGGCTAGCATTAATTATTTGTATTTTTATTATAGCTACTACTGATACATTCAAATTTTGCTTACAATCTAGGATACATTCTATGTAGTAACTGGGCTACAATGCGTAGCCACGCTAAACTTTAATAATACAATTCATTTATCAAATTACTGCATCAAGGTATTATTTCGTATTGGCTAAAGTGATTAATCGATTATATTAATCGATATCTATTCGATTATTATTATTTAAATCGATAACAAGTCTAACCTCGATGTCATGGGGACATGAAGCGAACGGCCACGCCACGAACAGCGAAGCTTATCTCAACATCGCTCATATCAAGAACTATGAGTTACACAACAATGATTTATGTAATGCTTACGTTAATACAAATGTTGGCTGGAGACAACAAGGAGATAATTCATTCAGTTGTATTGCGTGTAATAGTACAAATAAATGATTTTATTAATGAAGTGATACGTAAAAGTATATTGAAGTGATACGTAAAAGTAATTTAACTTTTTCATATCAATCCAACCATATTTTAAGTGTTTTCAACATCACTGAATCTTTTTGTCGTCCCACTGTTGGACACTGGTCTCCTCTCAGAGTAAGAAACAGAGCATAGTCTGCCACGCTAGCCAAGCGCGAATTGACGGACTTCACATATAAAATAGAGAAATCAATGTAACAGGTTATATAACAAAACATGTCCTTATTAAAAAATATAGTACTAGATAACCAGAAAACTCTACGGGCGCTTAAAGTTCATAGAACAAAAAACTAGACGAATTCTCGTTAATTATTACCTTTTCAGCGTAATACATTACATTCACTAATTACTTGGCAAGTGTCTCGGCCACCCGTGTGCTTTTGATCATTTGTGATGCATAACCACAGCTGTCCATTACCGTATCTATCCACATAACACAAAACTGTTATAGAACTAGTAACTACAATGCCTGTAGACATGCTTGCGTCAAATAAAGATTAAACATCCAACAGTGGTTGAAGTTTAACAATACTTATTTTATTAAAGTTAAGGTTATGATATTAACGTTTTATTCATACCCCGGTTAAATGGCTAATTATCAAATACTTTGCTTCTTTACGTGTAGGTTCGAATATGTAACGTGCAACTTCCAATTTGTATGGTATACAATAGTAGTTATACATTTGTAAAATTGTAAAAAACCAACAGTCAACTATATCGTCACCGAGTAAAAAAGATTATTGTGAATCAATACTATGATATATAATAATCATTATTTGTTCTTCATGACAACATATACACATTGATTACATGATTAATGAGGATTGCAATTTATAGTCCGGAATAATGGCTTTTATTTATTTATAGCTACAAACACTTAATGCCTCATTAAAAAACACATTTTTTAAAATTCCTGAGGATTGAAGGAGACTTGGATTAGTAGGCAAACTATTTGTGAGCAATTTTTGAAAAATCCTTTTTTTATATTTAGCCTAGCAAATAGGAAGAAGGGCCATCCGCTGGTAAGTGGTCACCATCGCCTATAGACACTTGTAACACTTGCGTCCTACAAGTATTCGATAAAAATTAACGATTTTCATTAGGCAATAGTGGTCCAATGAACAACGAGATAAACACAAGGTAAAATTTACCATTCCAGAGCTGATAAATATGATGATAAATTTACCATCCATCATAACGCTGAGCCTATTTTTATAACCAACATAACATAACAACTATTTTTTAATTACACTTACTTCTTAGTAAGAGCTTAGCACCAGAAGTCAGTTATAAAACGGTGATGTTACAGTGAGTTAAATCCACTATCTCATCAGAGAGTCATTATAAAAACCATAGACAACCATAAAGTGTCGTAAGTTCCGAGAAACGATAAAATGTGAAAGCTTAATCATATTCTAGAGTAAGACGCAACCACGGTAACCGGCAACGGTAACATTATGTGCATCTTGATCAAATATTTATTAAGTCTTGTTGTCAAATATAAGTTGGAGGGAAATTACCCACTCGCTTTACTAGCCGTAATTTATTCTGTAGCTTTTTCATCAACTGTTTAAAATATGTTTTAACGTAACGTAGTAACGTTTAATTTGCGAGTTTAAATAGCTATTTAGATTTTAAGTCGTCATGACTTCAAATTACAAAGAAAAAGTATTTTGATTTCTTGTAAAAGTCAATTTTATAGTATATCTACAAATTGCATACCTACTCGGAATATTACATATAGTTGCTTGTAAATATACAATACAATCTACGCGATTAACCCCTTCCACCCCTATAGTAATTAATCGTTTAATTTGAGCGCATTAAAATACGCGAATTGCTTCCGCGAAGTCCGAAGCGGATGCCAGAAGTTGCTCAATATGAACTTTACTACATGCTACGCTCAGTCTATTACGAGAAGCAATATGGATGATTGCTGGCATCAATTTTAATTCAATGTAAATACATTAACGTGTAATACGGATTGTATTGCATTATCTAGAGCGCGACATTTGCTTCCACGAAGTGCGAAGCGGTTGCCAATAAAGTCGAGTGTAATAAGTATGGCTTTCTGTTCCGTATAGTCTCATAAAAAATTGTAACTTTCAAAGCTTTTCAACCATTATAAAAAGCTATTATTTAAATCGGAACACTCGTTTATTCATTTCATTGGTTTTACACTTACAATTATTTGCATCAGCTCAAACGTTTTTCGTGTCGCAACGGAAATGTTTGAAAATAATTAAATTTAAATTTTCGAACGATGTGTCATTGTTACAATTGTTTTTGAAAATAAAATTTTGGTTAATAAAACATTTAAATAGTGTATCCATACTAAGCAGTGATAGCCTAGTGGTTAAGAATTCAGCCCCTCACTCCGGGCATGCGGGTTCAAACCCACGGCGCGCACCT
>DWDT01001529.1:0-15659 GCA_018245595.1 Microceris scylla | reverse complement strand
CACGAGGCTGCGACTTGGCACGCTACTCCTGTCCGAGAGTCGATTCGCAAACTTCTGCCAACTCCATTACAGTGTTCGTGATCTATCACTCGATTACTCTTCACTCACGGTTTTGTCATTATTACGAGTATGACATCACGCGAAGTCCTCTAATAGGTAGGCAGAGAGCACCGAGTAACAAATATCTCTAGGACTGTTTTCAAATATCTCTAAGACTTTTTTAGATTTTGGAGACTTTTAACTAGGAACGTTTACGTTAAGCAGTAGAACAATAAATACTGATGATAATGATAATATACTACGGGGAAGTTATAAACTATGACGAGGCTATAAAAGAGGGAATTAAAAGTAAAGTGGAAAAATCAGCTGTTAGTAATCCAGAGGTAGTCTAAACAGATTATCACAGGTGTATTTCAGTGAGCCGTGATAATTAAATTCCGGTCCGCCGTGTAATATGAAAGTTCCACAACGTCGCATCTCACTAGCGGCCATGCGTCCAATTCTAAATACATTTTACCCAAAACAGAAATCGTACGTAAAACCCCAAAAATACTTAACCTACATTTTCTCCGTTCATGGTGTCACTTTCGTCCCCCGGGCGCTGGCAGGGATAATTATTCGCATCAAAATTATATATTACGGCTACAATATTTCAAATAACACCACAATGCTTACATATGACTCGTTTGTTCGGGCTCAGAAATATCCTGTCGGCCCGAAGCGGGGAGTTCGTTCATTTGTCAACGCCGATTCGACTTAATCCGAGCGATTCGGCTGGAATTGCATCACCACAAAACAGTGGCAGGGTCGCTTTTTCCCAAAATATGACACGTTAACGTTTCTGACGTGAACAAATAGTAGTCATTTCATTATTTACTTTAATGACATTGATAATATCAGTTTAAGATAATATAAATACCATGTGAGACAAACTTATATATATTTATTATCATTCAGAAACGTCCCAGCTTAGTGGTTTTAAATTCGCTCTTTCACTGCGGATGTCATGATGCAATTCCGAGTACCTACACACTTTTAACTTTACAAAAGGCGAAGAAAAAGATCAAGGAGAAACCTCCATGCTTGCATGTGGTGCATAATACTCTCAAAGGGGTTTAAAGTCTACTCATCCGCACTCATCACGCGAGCTAGACAATAGCCTTAATCTTCCTGGTTCTGAGAGGAGATGAGTGTCTGACAGTGGAACGATACTAAGATTGGTGCCGACGAAAATAATTATTTAATTTTAAGCAATGCAATATTAGAATATAATTCCCAAACAAATTCAACATGAATATTGTTCAGGTCTATATTTCTAACTTCCCACTATCAAAATCTGAAATTTTGAAAAATTAGGTTCTTATCGCTTTCACCCCAAGTGTCCAAACCCGGGTTTTCGCCAGATTTCCATGTTTTAAGGTGCAAGGAAGATATTCAGATTATTTCACAATGATATCCGTATGTTTTTATGTATGTACTCGTATGTGTGTGTATATAAAGCCTACATAACATTCAAACGGGTTGGCCGGTCGGAACGCGGTCGGCGGCATTCTGTAGGGTTCTATTGACCTTAGAGATAAATGTAATGTAATGTAAATTTGAACCAGTTCAGCTCGCTGGGGTTGGAAAATATTTTTTTCAAGTAACTTGTTACTTACCTATACTCGTATGATAGATTTTATGTAGACGACTTTTCTTTCACCCAGTTGAACTGCACGGAAAATAAACCAACCTTTTAATAATCGATTCATTTCTTTGAGAAATATCGTTGTTAAAAAATTTAACTATGATTTTTTTTAATAATTAAAAAAATATTATTAATCTTTTACATATATCAAGAATATAGTGTAAAGCCTGCAGCCTGTTTTGATTGAATTAATAAATGAAATGATATGGGGAGAGACCCCGTAGAGAGTTATTTTAGGGGTCCAGGTTCGTTTTTGTTAACAGAATATGTAAATCGCAATTACGCTTACATGAATATGAACTGCTAATGATATGAACTTGACAGAATTAACTATTTTAAGGGTCGATGCGCACTACGCAATCACCATATTAATTTACACTGAATTATTTAAACACTTTTGTTTGCTGACGAAGGACCTATTTTATATTTAGCCTAGCAATAAGGCAGACGGGTCACCTGCTGGTAAGTGGTCACCGTCACCTATGGACATTTGCAACAGCCGTGGCCAATGAGCTTTATCAAGTAATATAAAGCGTTACCACAGAAAGCTATATATGAACTCAGTAAGACATCTGTAAAGGGATTTTTACAACTCAGTACAAGGAATATATTAGGTTACACAGCTCCATAAATTATATACAGTATCCTGAACAGCTAGGTCCAGAAGTGATTACATCGCACAATTTGAGAGACATGGTCTTTAATTTCCATTATGCGGCTTTGATGACTCTACGTTACTGTTAGTGATCACAGAAACATGGCCAATCGTGGCGTCCACGTCCCAGTCAAATGTTAACGTCTCTAGTCTATAAAAATTATGACTAGCAAGCTAATATTCTGCTAACATCTCGCATCTAAAGAGCGGTTATAACTGTACATCACTGGTAAGAATGTGTCATATGACGTCATAACTAGAGCGTCTAGTCGAACCTCATGATATACAGTATTGTATTATCTTAGTGATTATTTAAGGATAAAGTCGGCGAGTATCTATAACCAATGTGTACCGCGTGAACCGCATGTGACAGTACTACACACTAGTCGTGTATACATAGTTCAGCAACTAGATAGATATGTGGAACTGTCAGATTAATCAATCGGCTCGCAAGCGGATCGTCTTGGATGTCTAGATTGATTACGGTATCAATAAATGTATGAAATTGTACCTTTCTTAAGAGTACATTCGATGTATTAAGACATAGAGCTAGACTTGCAAATCTAGGTCAGTGAGATTTGATTAAAAATGTTCCACAGTAGACTTGATTTGTGTACTGGCAGTATACGGTACGTCAAGGGTTTAATGTTTAATTGCAAGTTTAATGTAAAATTATTTTAATATTCGCGGTTCAGAATCCATCGGTTACATTTGAGCCAATTTGCAATCACTGCTGGACATTGATCTTCTTAAACATCACTACGACTGCCGGTCTTCAGTTTTTCGGATCCAGATATTCGCCACGATCTCAAACACACATAGGGTTGTCCACCCTAGTCTGTACTTTTACAACTTATAAACCAATAACCATGCTGAATGTAGTAATCCAAAGTAAAGCGTTAATTATTCCCATTATTACAAGAGACCTAACAGAGATGTCCAATAATGGTAAGTTACATAGATTGATCGTAGCAAGAATTGGGAACAAAAGCCATGGATGAATGTGCTATGTATTAAATGTCAGATGAAACACGTGCATTGACAGATGTGTGCTTTGACTTGTGCACGTATTGATCTAAGTCCAGGGAACGCGTAATCCATTAACTGTTCCAAAGCTAACTCAGGAAGCCAGAGGTGTTGTTTCTAATGAGGTACATATGATAGGCTAGTTTGTACTTAACGAAATCTGTTATTAACTATTTATGCCTAGTACTTTAAATAACCAATTTTTATCTCCATACAGATTTTTTGCGGGTGAAATAAGCGAGGCGTAAATAACTAATCGATACAGGAAGTATCATAATGTGGAAGAACCACCTGAGGTCTGAGAGGATAAGGATATTAGGCGCATGGTCCTCTCTGGCTACCTCGTAAGAGACCTGGTACGATGTTGTAATAATAATAATTATAGGTAGTAATAAGAATATTTACTCTTAAGCAGGTTGGCAGAAATTGTTTGATTGGTGGAGTTAGAGTAAGTGGTCGTAATTGAATAACTAAAGATTTAATAGGGACATCCGTCATTGCGTAATAATTTATATTTGTAATATTAAGTGCACTACATATGAGGAAGGAAGCTGGCACCGACGGCGGGAATTTCATATCGTACCGGGAATTAATTTACGAGGCAATAAGAAGTGGTACCGAGATTTGAATTATTACCAGTTGGGTTTATTTGTGCTCTAAGCACACGCTGTACCGGGACAAGACAGACTTACAGACAACGTTCATACTTTACAGTTTTCAATGTTATTCTTTATAAAGAATATAATTATAGTTATAGCTATATAAAAAAGACGTCCTTTGATAACACAATTTATCTAAGGGAAATTAATCTAAGTACTACAATAAGGCATTATTCACGCGAGCAAAAGCAGAGCGAATTAATGGGCGTAAGCATTTTGAAAAGGTACTGCGTACAAGTATCAAATTTGAAAGTCACAAGTTAAAAAAGCCGATTGTAGTCGGCTGAACGGATATCATCTTAGTTTTGGAAGTGTCTTCAATTTGGTTCACCATAAATTTTCTCTCTTAACGAATTGTACTGACTCTTAGCACAAATCTCTTACCAAGGGATAGCCCTAATTGCACTAGTGATATCATAACTTCACCACTTAGGACCGTTAGACGGTCCATGCTAACCGCGGCTTCCGCACCCAGATGTGATTCACCGCATTCTTGAATTTTAACATGGAAGTGACTTAAGTACATTGCGTATGATATTATAAAATATCTTTTCTTAGATCTTAAAGTAACAAATTTGTTTCTTTTAGTAAAATAGGAAAGTAATTTTATCAGAACTTGGCACTTAAATCCCCGGAATTTTTCTCAGCGAAGTAAACGTGTCTTTATTTTTAAAGGTACTTTTAGCTTGACCCACTTTAGATTGCTAGCTTGATCGAATAGAAGTAAGTGAAAACAATTTAAGACAGAAATAAGAAACAAATTGTTCGCTCTTATTTCATTATTAGATGATTTTTATAACCTTTAAGATAATATATCAGAACTTAAGATTGTTACTACGAATAATATATAAACATGGTTTATTTTATCTTAAAAGCCATATGTAAAGAAAGTGCTTAATGTAGAACAAATACTTGTAAGAAAGTAGAAGTTTTGTATCCGTAGATATATTTGGCAATCGGTGGTCTCTGTATAACCCGTAAGGGTCCTGGCGCGCCATTATAATAATCATAATACGTATATAAGTAAGCATCACAAATGTATGAACCAAATTGACAGGCAGAGGAAGGTACACCGACATCGTAGTTAGTTGTACACGACATAACATGAATTGAAATCTGTTTGTTGCAAACGAACTTTCTCTGTTATTAAAGTGAGACACGGTGACACATAACAAGCGGGGAATTTCATATCGTAGGAATTAATGTACGACGTAATAAGCCAACTGCACTAGAGGATCTGAATAATAGTTCACCTCCAGCAGTTTGTTGAAGCGGAGCAGTCGTGGGAATTAAATCAAGTTTATATTGCGAGGGTATGCGCCATTGCAGATGGCGCTTGAGTAGTCAGCGTGCAGTAAGATAAATGGACTAGAGTATTTCAAGACGCTGAAAACTAAAAAGATAAATAACGATTTATAATGAGATTCAGGAATTTAAAGTTTTTATATAAAATATAAGATGGTACAATAAATTATGAGCATTAAAAACATATGCGGTTGTAACCTGATACAGAAATAGATAGAAAATTGTGTATTAATTAAAAGTCAATCCTTAAAATTAGAAATAATAATCAGTTTTTTCCTCAATATAATATATGATCACAAAAAACACGCTAAACGCTTTTTATGTAATTATTGCAAGACGCACACAATATGACTGAGATATATGTAATTTCTTTAGATGTAAAAAATGTAAAGCTTTAATTATGTCGAATACGAGCCTATTAGGAGCCTAAAGAATGTATTGTTATTTAGATAACCGGAGAAAATATAGCTGAAGAGGCAAAATCTTGGCGCGTTCTAAATTGGGTCAAACACAAATCAGACGCCAATGCTTCCAACTGCAGTGACATTCCCAGTAACAACTCCGGGCGACACTCGCAAATGAGAAATCTCAACATTTACCTTCTCCGCCCTAAAGCATAATTTGGGAAAAAATCTAAATCGTCTCACAAAATTGCGAAACGCCTTTGAAACATCAGTGCTCAGGAACGTTCGCTTTATCTACCTTGTTTTAGTGAAAGACTTTAATTTCTGGCTACTCTGCTGAGTTGTCCCATCATGGAATTATAAAAGATTGACAATAGTTACACAATATTTGAAATTTAATTAACCATGACTAATTTTATGAGATATTTTGGATTTAAGAATTTCGTTAAACTTAAAAATCAAAACTAGCATGTGTAACTGCTAAGAAAATTCCTTCATGAAACTGCAGGAGCATCGAAATATATACCACTATGCTTTTTAGTTTGGTTAGCTTAATTCTAAACTAAAACATAAAACTTAACTAAAGCTAAAAATGGTTACAAAAACTGACATTACTTCTAATTGCTTCTGCAGATACCTGGATATTTATGATTTGTCTTCTTATGCCAATCTGCAAGTAATATTATAATTGACCAGTTGCCTTGTCTACACTCAAACAGTTGCCTTAGTATTCGACGTTGTCATTTAAATTTGTGCCTCGCTCCCGGCGTTGCCCGGTAACGGAAACTCGTTAAACTGGTAATTGTTACAGCCAGTGTCGATGTCCATTGCCTCATCTAACTAGACAAATGTATCCGATTCTATGTCAAAATAGTCGTCTCTTTAAATTAGGATAATTTTGTATTTGTAATAAAAAAGGATTTTTTTAAAATATTAGTGTAAATTATTAGACAGTCGAAGTTTCGTAAATCGATATTGTTGGAATCTCCGTAAAAATATTACAGCAAAACTGTTATAAAAAGTTCAGATATTATGGTCTAAATGTTCACTTTCGGAAAGTTTATATTTTGTGCAAAATTTTTTAGCATTATCGTTATAAGACAATTCTTATAAAATTTATTTTCTATAAAAGGTATTTATTCATTGTGTGAATTTATCCTAATTAACATTTTTTGTCATAATTATTTGACGAGTACTTATTATACCAGAGACAAAAAAATTATAACACATTTTTAATTTCTTAAGCATTGAAAGGGTGATCACCAAGCACCGACATAATTATAATAAGCAAAATTTTTATAACTTCATATATAAATGTCAAGTTCATAATCCGATATTGATTGGATTGTTTTGTTCGTTATGCTTTTATTTTTTTTAAACAAATTTCAAATCACTCCAATTGTGTCGTGTTGCTTTTTGTTTTTTGTGATATGCCAATTAAAATGTGTGTCAGAACGATTCCACTTTCAGTAGGAGTGGGTTATTTAGAAAATATGTGTTAAGCTTTGAGTAATAGGATTTGACTAAAATATTATATAACTTTAAGTTTAATATAGTTTTTTCAAATTTAAAGCTTGTACTCGGGAATTCGGATTGGTATTGGGGAATGCATTTACTTCGGGAATTGGTATTCGGGAATGCATTTACTTGAATCTAACGTGTATGTGATCTTGACGTTAGGTATTTATTTAATATTTATATGAAATAGCTATATATTTATTAATGATTGAATGATACGCAATCTCTTTCTTCTCGTATTACATTTATGAATTTAAAATATTGTTAATGCACACAGTTATGATCAAGATGAAGAAGGCCGAATGTAATATTTAATTTAACATTAGAAATCGGAAAATGTCGATCTCTCAAAAGTTTACACCTCAGTCACGTGTTGGCTTCCGCTAATCAATGGGCCTGAGTCAGCTTCAAAAATCAGGAGTGTTTGGTTTGTGGGCGTTTTGCGGTGGAATTGAAATTCCCCGCGCAAACTTCGCAAGTATTCGGCATGCGGGCAACGCAAATAAAGTGCGGAGTTTACGGTAAGCGCTACCGTTGGTCTGCGTTCTGCGATTTTATTTCGGTTTCTATTCTTATGAACCGCATTTTGTGAATATTAATGGGCTTAACTTATTTCAGAATTCCGTTTTCCCAATATGGAACAGATTTTCTATCTAGTTGCTTGAATATTGCAGCTTATTTTTTGTTTAATTCTTGCAATAGCACTTGAAAATATGGAATATTTTCATTTTTGACGTTGAAATCCAGCAAAATTATGTTATAACCTGATTGTTAGTTAGATTCCTATTTATTAATGGCTGTCTATATTTTTAAGTTTACAAATGGCTGTGTCATTTTCTTGAAATCAACAAACTTATGTCCGAGTATCCGAGATTACTATGTGGCCTAAATGGAAATTCTCAATGCACACTTTCCGCTTCCGAGCATGCGTTGGCACTTCGGCCAAGTATGTGGGGTAAGACAAATAAAATCCCAAGTTTACAACTACAAGTGCTATTCGGTTTGCACGAGATTCTGGCGAGATTAAGATACTCTCGAGAGTTGGATATTTTCATTCACCAACTACAAATTCGCTACAACGATTGCCATACCAGAGTGCCGTTCAAAAGGGATCTGGTTCAGGTTCGAATCCCTTTGAAGCACTGACGAATTTAGTTCATTTTTGGAATGATGTTTCGCACAATAGGGTTTAAAATTTTGTAAAATTATTAAATTAAATATGCTTTAGCAAAAATATGTTTATAAATTATTACTCAAACAATATATAGGTATAGCTAATGATTTCGCGTTACTCGTTTACGTAAACATTGTTGTAATCAGCGAGACAAAATAGAAGATTTAATGAAAAAAATATTTTCTGTGGAGATCGTCTAGGTATAAATAAGGATCACGGCCCGTCCTTGTCATAAACCACCGTACCTAGCGATAGTATACAAGATCTATTTATATATTTTAGAGGAAGGAGCGTACCAAAAATACATATCATAACCTAACAGTTTTATTATCCCCAATTCGGTATGAGCACGCCTTTACCACCACTTTGAGAAATATGTCGACCGTTCGGTGAAAATATCCTAATATCAGTGCTCCGGCATCGTTGAGGCGTCATAAGAAATGTCAAATCGCTATAAACCGCCAAGTTTGTTCCAGTTGCGGCGCTATAAAATCCAACGTCTTCCATGCATGAGTTTATATTGAGAACATCTGTTGTAGCGGCAATTCGTCACTGTATCAGGTACTTGCTCGTATTTCACTTCACAAATGTTCAATATTCGGTTGTTCTTAGCTGCAGATATTTGGTTTAAAATCGTATCATAAATAGAAAATTGAATGTTTTTTTCCCCAGTTCTTAATAATTAGTTCAATTACGGTATTGAATACTTTTGCATCTATTCTATTATTTTTTACTATCAGTTGTTATGTGATATTATTTATATTCTGTATCCAAAGGTTGTGTTTCGACTCATTCGTCTATGCCAGGCAGCGATAATGACATCAAAATCCTATCCAGAAATCAACGCTGCTGTAGTGAGATATTGTTTTAGTTAGCCTAGTTTGCTCTGGGATGCCACCGCACTGGAGAATCGCATTATGCAGTCACAACACGAACAGCAGGAGGTGTCGAGGGGTCCCTACATAACAGGACTGGCGGGGAGGCTTTTGCTATGGTAAGGCAAGTTGATTCCATTCCGATCCGTTGTATTTATGATTCATTCGTTAGATACGTTTCATTTTTCTTTCTGTTGTATTGACTTTGATACTTAGGTACATAATCCTGCTTATTACGGATTTACCCTTACAAGCCGAAGCCGCCTGAGAAAAGTTATATTATTTTTTATAATAAAATTTTATATAGAAACCTCACTTATTATTATATCATTACGCAAGGTCCCATACGGGGTAGATAGAGAGCAACCCGTGTATGCCTTATGAACTATTGCACAGTGACTTTTCATCAATTCTAATCCACAATTTCTACGTATAAACTTTTGATTAAAGATAACCGAGCTATAATCAAAGATGTCTATTTCAGATCGTATTGTAAACGTATTTGTATATTACGGCATGTAATATGTTACGGGAATTTCATATTCGAGTTCAGGGCGGAGCGATTTCCTTTCAGACAGAATTAACCCTATTGATGACGACGCTCCGTCAACAGATGCTATTGATCGTCTATGAATGGCACATTACAGTTGAAGAGATTTGCTACATCCGTCTTTTGTCGATAATAAGAAAATATCTCCATAGAATTTATTATGTACATATCTAAATAAACTTAATTAAATCTCATATATTGAATTATTCTAAAAATTGATCTAGTTTTCTGTCTTAAGTTACCAACACTATGATAAAAAATGTAGTAATGATGTACGGCAGGTACTACAGAACACATCTGGCAGAATCTTCGTTCTGTCAAAAGCGATTACCTCCAAAGTTATTGCAATCAAACAAATGCTCGCATTAGGGAGACACACATAATATTCCTTACTCCAATTTCCGATTCCCCATAGATCTTGTAACCACAATGAATGGGGCACATTACGAGCGTCAGTTGTGGGACAGAATGGAGCGTATGTTGCGGAACTCTCCGTCATGGTATTGAGATTCGGACAGATGAGATTCGGATCAGTTAAAGTATAATTTGTCATTATCATGATAAATTACATAATATCATCCCGTAACATTTACTGACGACTTAACATTATCATGATTATCGTGGCGAATTGTCAACTGAAGTTCTAGTATGATTGTCAGTTATACTTTATTAAGGTTTCGTTCCGAGCTATTATTCAAAATCACCCGTTGTGGGTGTCTATGGAGTGGAGTAGCAAAGTATAAATATTTAAATTCAGTGTAACAACATAAGCCTCGATGTGGTGGGCAGAGGGATGGTAGTACATTTCACCAGTTACATGCTATTTACCGAATATCAATATTTTGATACACTATAGGAAATTTCAAGTTAGAAATAACTAATGATACTTTGTCAGACCTGTGTATCGAACCCAGGATCTCTCGCTTAGCATTCGTGCTTGCAACCACTTGACCAAAAGGCAGTTATTAAATTAAATGTAATAAGGTCTGATCCTGCACTAAATACAGATGTCTCCAGCGTAATAATATTTTGAAAGAATTAAATTATCTCAGTATAAACAAAAATGTAATAAAACATTCGTGGCAAAACATGATTAACATTATTTTGGCGGAATTTATTCTAGCAATTTAATTGTTATAAGTATACAACGGAGAATCCGGATTTCTTTGAATGTCCGCCTGAAGGACGTAAGCCGTCTTAGAGCCGTTGTAGTAGGAATTTAATTTACTCAGAGTAAACAGCACGATTTGAGATTTCCAACGGCGAAATAATCCGCTACCGCTGAAATTAAATATTGACGGTAAACAAAGTACACATAGCTTTTAGGAGAATATCTTAGGATGCCAGGATAATATGTTTCTCGAATGAATTTTCGTTTTATTTTTTCTTATATTATATCGGGATATAATATAACAAAAGAGGCGGTAACAGGTTTATATGTCAAACATTGACAATAATATTCGCTATATGCTTTTAAAATTATCTTCTTCATTTCATATGTCAACACCGACCCATTGCACTCTTATTGGTAGTCATGTGTTTCCTTAGATTATCGTATACTTATTTTAGATTGTACTTGACACAATTATTTCTTTATTATTTACTGATTTACCTAATAAGTACGCCCATGCCCTTACCATTTTACATTAATTTTTATTGTTCTGATAAGTTGATGGAAAATTATGCTTTTAAATGATAACCTTCTTTATTGTATTTCATATATTAATTGTATGAAGTTTTTCGAAGTAATACTTCCTAAATAGTGTGTCGTGTAGGATCTAATTTATGCTTTACTAACGAAATTTGTCACAGAATTGTAACATTAGCCGTGTAAAAAAATTTTTGTATACTTTGTGTTATTTATTTTGTTTCTGTATTAAAAAATTTGACTGCCTCGTTAGCCGAGTGATTGTAAGCGCGACTACTCATAGGGAGGTTCTGGGTTCAAGTCCCGAGTCGCCTACTATTTTACTAACTCATATTTTCTAATAAAAATGTCCAGCAGTGGTTCAGAGTTGGATCTGTGCCCGGCATATGTCAATAGGCTCACCACCTATTCCATTGTGATTCGTAAACGTAACTGGTGAAACGTGGGAGTGGTCTACGCTCCTGTATCTACTCCTTCAGGGATTATAGGCTTGATGTTATGTCTATGTTGTATATAGATAAAAATCAAGCTTTTGAATTGTACTGAAATACAAATGATAAAAGATATAAGTATAATTGATAGTTATATGTATGTAAGAACATATACATATAGTTTACATTAGCATATACGTATATGTATGTAGACTGCCATGTGAGAAGGTAAAAGCAGCAACTGACCTTACATTAACACTTTTTGACAATATACGTTTTTTTTATATAAATAAATTGTAATCATAGTTATTGTTTTTTTTATAAACTAAGAATTACCAAACTGATTAATAAGCGTAATATAACGCATTCTTATAATTTCGTTTTCTTGATGGAGACTAAGTTAAATGTGAACAGAATGGCGTCACAAGTTGAAGTTCAATGCGATGATAATAATGTAGGGAACACGTGAACATCAATAGTTCCCGTAATTACACGTAACACCTGAACTGTAGCATACTTAATGCCGTAACTGATGATAATAGATGGCCATTGACCGCGTTGTTCTCGTGATGAATGTAGTTCCCGAACCAGCACGTTTACGGTAAAGTTTCGGAGCACCGTGCAATTGGTGCAACCGAACTAGTACAGCTCCCTGTGGAATACGGAATACCTCTGGAATAATGTTTGTACATTTTTTCAACCATTGGCCCATCTTATGTGCACGGTTTTAACTCCAATATAGGTTTTGAATGTATTTTAAAAACTTTTTTATTTAATGTGTTAATGTCCTACTCATAGTGTTCTCAACTAATTCGAATTTATTATGTTGAATTAGTAATAAACGTTAATGTATGATATTGGTACAGAGTTGTAAGATGCATAATGGTGTCCATTTCTAAACGTAACATCACGCCTGTAATCGCCGAAGGGGTAGGCCTAGGAGTGTAGTACACTCCTACGTTTTACCAGTTACGTTTACGTCCCATGGAATAGTTGGTAAGCCTGTTGCCATAGACCTGGCACAGATCTGCACTCTACGTCACTACTAGAAATTCGAAATTAGAAAAATCCAATAGCACCGGGGTCAGGATTTGAATCTAGAATCTCTCGAGCGGTGTCGCGTTTGCAGCCACTTGACCGACGAGGCAGTCAGGTGACTATTTCGCTCTGTGTAATGTTAGTATTGTTGTCTATACCTCTAGTAAGTGCTATTTGGAGTTGAGTTATATCCCAAAAGCCTTTAATGCATATTTTTTCTTTTTATTTAAGAAAAAAATCTACATCTGACATTAGTGTTGTCGAATTTATTCCGAATGTAACATTTGATTTTATGACCGGATTATTGTCCATCTCACATTCGTTTCCAAATTTTTCCCGACAATCTTTTTTCTTTCCTTTTTCTTTTTTATATGCCTAAACAGACAATAAAAGCATAACTTCTTGTTAGTTCTTCTCCTCGACTCAGTTAGGTATCTTCTAACTTTGGAAACACTTTGCACTTGCGTCGGACGCCATAAATAAGGTCCGCATAACAAGTAACACAGAACTATTAATTCTTGATTCACCGCACAATAGGCATTAGGCACAAAGAGTTGCGCAGGCCAGTATGCTATTTCACAAAACGGGAGCGCGGCAAATGGTGCGTGAACCACATCCCTATCGGCCACTAAACGATGACGTATGAAATTTTTTCACCCCTATTCACCCATATATGACCGAAAAGATTCGAGTCGCGACATGCTTCGATGGTGCCCCAAGTGCTGACACACCGTAAATATCATAATGAGAAAATGAAAGATTCCGCGATCTTATTTCGCCCTCTTCGTTTTGATCCTCGACTAGTGTATTTACCGAAGTAAGGCTTATACATTTTAATAATATTCGTAATAACATAAGATAATTGCAATGAAAACTGATCAAATTATTTTAAAGTATGATATTAAAGAATGAAAATAGCTGTTTTATTTTGCAACAGCCTGTATAATAAGGTCCGAAACGGGCGTGCATGTATGAAGAAATTGATGAATCTGGAAGAAGCCCGGCAGATATTCAAAGATAGGGATATCGGGCACTCCGTGCTCTCTGCCTGCCCCGGAACGGACGTGGCGTAAAGATATTAAATAATCAGTTCAGATGTTCAGCAGTACAATGGCATTCAATAATGAAAGCTCTATTTTATGCAATCACGTTTGTTAACAAAGTGTCCAACAAAATAAGCTGCTCATTAAAATCCATGTACATACAAATGTAACTAAATATTGAACACTTCATTTATCCGGCACATCGCAGCTCGCACGTCGTTACCGAGCGGCTTGCTAATTGCAAATTTGATTACTGTCACTAATTATCACAGAGCTAATGTGCTGATCGGAATTGTTTCGTCCTGATTTTCCGGCGCTTGCTCTATTAAATTATTAAACAAATAAATCATCAAAATTATATTAAAATGTTTATTCTCGTTTCAGAGGTTACTTGTTACAATTGTATCATGTTGTGTGACGGATGGTTTATGAATAAAATTATTTTTATGGACAGTATAAATATATATTTGAAACTAATAGGAATTTTCCCAGGGCAACATAATTGAACCTGAACATTTAACAAACCATATTGTGGTTAATAATAGAACAGTCTTATAATTAACAAGCAAATAGAAAACGAAAAGGCAACTATCACAACTAACTGTTACTGCCAACAGATCCTGTGACCATTACACCTGAAACAGAGCTGCAGAAATCGAACTCTTAGGAATAAACTGTTGATCTGGGTAATATAAGCTGATTATACATATATAATTAGTGACGAATATTGACGAGGATTCTGAATTCGTTTACCGTTGTATCTATCGAGTTGTATCAATGTAAGCTTTCAAACAAATCACTTGACTGGCGCCAGTTAGCATTTCTACTGTAGCGCGTATCGATCTAGCCACACTTAACCGTAAAATGCGTTTGTAGTCTTGTTCGGTGCATTTAGAGAGCAGGTTTTAATTCAGTAGACCCTTAGTTTTATCGCGATTATTGTTTTTTGGTCATTATTTATGTATATTATTTTAAGCAAACATACAATTATTACGTGAAACACCTTCCTAAGCGGCGTTATACTTGTATGTACATACAAAATCACTGTTTGTTTAAACAAATCTACTACCCAAAGTCCTCTTTTTAATACTTATCATTTCCTTATAAAATAAAAGGCAAAAAAAAAATTTATCCCTTATGACACCCAGGGAATCATAAAATAGTATCTATCTACCCACAGTAGATTAATTCCTCCCCGTCCTATATGTAAATAGTTATAATCTGCGCGAGGGTCTCAAGCCATTACAGAGGTATGCTTTCAGGAGCTTTCTTATCTGCTTCCTCTCCCGCCTTTATCCCGTTTGCTATAACCCCATGTCGGTTAATAACTCATTGATCCCTTTCAAGATGACAGCCACCTTCGTGCCTCTTTAAGTTTGTTTTTATGGGATTATTTCAGGTCTGGGCAATGTACCTCTATTTGGGAGAATGTTTTATAACTTGCTTTGTGTTCTCATTTCATTTAAATTTGACTTATAAGTATTATGATTTTGTTTTCGTGTTTTTAAATAAGCCATCGAAAGGTATCCATATTTGTAACCGTATCTCAGTAATAAGTTAAATTTTCTTTCTAATTCCTTCAAATTATTAATAATTTTAAAATGTTTCTATCATAAACAAGTCATTAGCAAACTAAGATATAGCAC